>CM050516.1:92035641-92240641 GCA_027563665.1 Antrozous pallidus | reverse complement strand
TAAACACCTGGGGCAGGAGATGAGGGTGGGCTAGAAGAGGTCAATGGGTGAAAAAGGAGGACATAGCTAATACTTTCAACAATAAAAATGTTTTTAAATTTTAAATGCAGTTTCTGAGTCCCACTCCAGAAGGGCCCAGTAATCTGCATTTTACAATGATTGAAAATGATTTATAAACAGGTTGAAAATAATCACATCTAGACAGTGGGTATCATTGCACAGATTATTAAGTTATTATTAGTTTAAAAAGAGGGTGGGAATCTGTATTAATGGAAATGACATGATTTAATGCATTTTGACTTAATTACCAGCATACTAGTATGTCTTCTTAAACTGATACTTTTCACGTGAAAATAATCTAAATTTGCCAGCAATACTCAAATTCATTTATGATTATAGATATAGCTTTGCAAATATCTACAATTTGAGCTATTCACTCTTGTTACAAATTGCATGAAAGGTAGGAATAAAGTGTGTCTTTGGATTCATTTTTTAAAAAAAGGTTCAAAATCAGTTACTGTGATTCAGACTGTGGAAGTAGAGCCTTCTCTTTCTATTCATTTCCTAGAATTTCCATTTCTTTGGCCTTAACTTCTGTATTCAATTTCAGTAACTCTATTAAACTTTCTTCTCTCTCTGATATCCCCCAGTTTTTCCCTTCGTTCTTTTTTTAGCTTCCCAGTTTTATTTCCATCATGGATCAGAATTATTTGGAAAATGCCATTAACATAATGAGACAACATGGATTTTTTAGAATAATTTTTTTTCGAGTGACATATATTGTATCAAATATGTGTTATTGTTTTTTAACTAAAAAAAAATCATCCAGAATTTTACTTCCCCTATTGGAAAAATACTGACCAAGGAATTCATACAATTTTGTAAGAGGAAAATCTGAGACCTCTGTTGTTCACTTTTATTACTGACATTCCTTCGTATATCACTACTTAACTGCTCTTCCTGATAATGTAAATTCTGACATACCAGTGTGTTTAATAGCTGGTCACTGGGTTTTATTCTCCTCATTAGGATCTTGTTCTTCCTCAGCTCAGTGTTTACAATCCCTATCTTACCCACTTGCAAAATGATTATTAAATCCATGTCTCTAAGAGGATTCTTCACTAAAAGGCAAATTTTAATAAATAGGTTGACCTAATATGACCTTAGAATCACAGATGACCATCAATGCAATGAAGTAAACTTTTAAATTACATATTGTATTACTATGCAAAATATTTCTTCTATATATCATACTCCAGAATGAAAGATTGGAGTATGAAAGATTGGTGCCCATGTATAAGAGGTTTATACTTATGGTGAAGAATTGATTGGCATTTTTTAATTTTTTATTGAATTTTCTTTGTATTTCTGCTCAAAAACTTCCAGAGCTGCCCATAATATGACTCCTTTCATTTCTATAAAAGCCATATATCCCCCTTCTAAATTTTGCCATAACCACTGAGTATATCTCAATTATACTCAGGATTCTACCCATCTTTTATCTATACTAATAAAAGGGTAATATGCTAATTAGACCAGACATCTTTTGGGCATCCATCCGAATGTCCTTCCAGACAAAGCCATGGTGGTGGGGGCCGAGCCAGAGGCCATTAGAGGCAATCAGACCTGCAGGGGAGAGCACTTAGGGTGACCAAGTCGGCAGGGGAGCAGTTAGGCGTCAATCAGACTGGCAGGGAAGTGGTTAGGAGTGATCAGGCTGGCAGCCAGGCAAGCCATTGGGAGCCAGCAGTCCTGGATTGAGAGAGAGATGTCCAGCAGTCAAAATCCCCAGAGAGGTCCCAGATTGGAGAGGGTTCAGGTTGGGGTGAGGGATACTCCCCCTACCCCATGCATGAATTTAGTGCACCGGGCCTCTAGTGATCAAAGAATGACTCAAGAGAGAGCTTGCATTCCTGTCAGTAATGCGAATCAGAGTCACTAGTTTTCCTGCACATGCCTGTCCTCCTAACCTCTCCTGGTTAAAGGAAAATGAACCCCCAGTGAGAGTTTTTAAGTACAAGTTGTCTGTCATCGATGCAGAAAACAAACTGGCAGTTGCCAGAGGAGAAAGAAGCTGGGGGCTGTGGCTAAAAAGGTGAAGGGAGTAAGAAGTACAAATTTATAGTTATGAAATTGTTACAAGGCATAAAATGCTGCATAATAAATATAGCCAATAATGTTGTAATAACTTAGTTATACTAAGTATGATGCCAGATCAGTACTCAAAATACTGGGGGGATCACTTTGTATGTAAATTATATGATTGCCTAACCACTATGCTGTACCTGAAACTAATATAAAATAATATTGAATGTCAGCTGTAATTTAAAAATTAAATTAAAACAAGAAATTTATCTTCTTCTATAAATTGCCAGAAAATGTAGAAGAGAAATAAAAAAATTAATGTTATTTTCAGCATTAAAAAATAAATTGCTCTAGAGTATTGAATGTTAAATAAAGTTGTCTGAAATAAACGGAAATGACAAAGTAACCATGAATGCTGTTTTTAAACATGAAAACAACTGTTGGAATGTTCTTCTGTATACTTAGTGCATTGGAATGTTCTTCTGTATACTTAGTGCTAATACATCAACTTTTATACATATTTCTAACTTGTTTTTACATCTGTTATCCCTTATTGTTCCTTTTGGCCTTTGTGATTAGATCTTTTTCTAAACTTGGCATCATCCCCAACCATTATATTCACATTTGACTAAAGATCACCTTTCCTTCTGTAAGTATACTACTTACATCCATCTACCTTTACATAAGAAATTATAACTAGAGACTCTTTCCATCCCATATAAAACCTCTCTATTGCAGTCTTTTATTTCCAAGTCTTTGAAAATCTACTGGACTAGTGAGAAATGTAAATATCATTAAAATATTGTTTTCTCTCCTTCTATAAATTATCAGAACCAGCATAATATTGTCTAAGGAATCCCTTGCTTCCCTACATGTGTCTCAGATCAAACTGGGGAGTCTCTGACAGAGAAGGCTTACCCTGCAATGTAACAGAACCACAGATGTGTTTTGCAAGTTTTTTGCTTTTGTATTCATGAAAGGGACCCACACAGTATCCACTGTCTTGGGAGTGGTTAGTATTACTAGTACGTTTATGGGGTGACTACTTAGTATTGTGTCATTTGATAATGTGGATACTGATTGCTATGGAGTGCACTGGTGCAGAGTGCACAGAATTTGTCCACTCTCCTGCTGAAGAGCATTTGCTCAGCCATTACATCTCCAGTGCTGTGGACACACTGACACATGTCTGTGGTGGACACAGGCACGCAATTACATTGGGATTGTTTGTGTGGGGAACAGGGTAAGTGCATATATGACTTTAGTAAATGCTGCCAAAGAGGGTTTTTGTTTTTGTTTTCAAATTAAACCAATAAGTAACCAAATTGCTTCTACTAACGTACACTCCTACTAGCTCTATAGGAACAATTTGATAGCTCTATGGCCTTGGTTGCACTTGACATTGCTCTTTTTTATTTTAGATAAAGTAATGTGTGAATATAACAGTACCTTGTGATGATTCTTAGTATTTCCCTGCTGCTAACAGAGGTCAAACTTTTTTCACTTTTTTTAAAATATATTTTTATTAATTTTTTACAGAGAGGAAGGGAGAGGGATAGAAAGTCAGAAACATCGATGAGAGAGAAACATCAATCAGCTGCCTCTTGCACACCCCCTGCTGGGGATGTGCCCGCAGCCAAGGTACATGCCCTTGACCGGAATCAAACCTGGGACCCTTCAGTCCGCAGGCCGGCACTCTATCCACTGAGCCAAACTGGTTTCGGCTTTTTTTCACATTTTGATAGACCATTTGTTTACACTCTTTTGTGTATTGCCTGTTCAAGTTTTTTACAAAAACCTTTTTATAATAGGTGCTCAGTATATTTTTGACAAAATTCTTTATATAGTCTGGTTTAATGTGTTTATATGTTGGATCACTATATTGTACACCTGAAACTAATGAAATTCATATTATATTGTATATCAGCTATCTTTAAATAAAAAATGTTTGTAAATAAGTAATCTAGCCTGGCTGGGGTGGCTCTGTTGTTTGGGGGTCATCCTGTGCTGGTTTCATTCCCATTCAGGGCATGTGACCTGGTTGCAGGCTCGATCCCTTGTCAGGGGCATGTAGGGGGTAACCGATCAATGTTTTTCTGTCTCTCCCTCTCCCTTCCTCTCTCTAAAAATCAATTTAAAATGTTTTTAAAAAGAAATAATCTAAAGTGCACAAATGATTACATGAAATGTAAATGCTCCAGATATTAATTTTATGGCTATATATGTACTCTGTAGAGTTATTGATTAATGTGCTGAGCATTCATTTATTGATGAACATTTAAACAGTCTCAAATATTGTTTTTAAATTATTTAAAATTTGGTGGTGGGAGATGGGTAAAGGGGGCAAAAACGGGGAAATAGGAAACATCTTTAATACTCTCCACAATGAACTAATTTCCTCTTTTAAAGAGCTGTGCATTTTACTGCATATAAGTTTTATTTCAAAAAATCTGTAAACAGGCGGAAGAACCAAGATGGCGGCATAGGTAAACACCTATTGTTCTGCCCTGTGCAACGATTTAAAAACTACAACATAACAACAAAACAAAAATCACCCAGAATCGCCAGAAAGCTGGCTGAGTGAAAACTCCACTAATAAGAGTAAAGGTGGGACACTGAGACTCAGAGGAGCGACGGGAGCGCAGCCTTGAAGACGGAAACAGGTTAAGAGCCATCCTGGTCGCGCGCGGGCTGGGGCTGGAGCAGCAACCCCGGCTGGATTTCGCCAACGGGGAGGGTGGAGACGTCCCACTACACAGATTCCCCAGTGCCAGGCGAGGTCCGAGGTCCAGGGGATGCACCCTGGAAGCGGGGCGTGGCAGAGGTCTCCTAGTCTGCGGAGAAACCCAGAGGCTGGGAAAAGAAGTTTGCGCACAAGTGTCGCACAAACCCGCAACTTGCCCCCTGGAAACTTGTCTCCTGGTCCCGGAAACCATCTATTTTACAACCCTGGGCTAGACTTTTGGTGTGCAGGCACATTTGGGGAAAGGCGGAGTGGTCTGGCAAGGGGAAGAGACTAGTGGCTTTCTCATGGAGGTGTCTGCAGCCATCTCCATCCAACAGAGACCCGAGCACGCGAGCGCCGCATAGGACACAGCTGACACTGAGGCTGCCTGCGCAGCTCAGAGACTCCGCCCATCCAACCTGAACACAGTCTCCCTTCACAGCCAATTGGCCTGGAGGTCAAACCCTCCTAGGGCTAACAACAACAAGCTGGGTTTAAATTCAAAAATACTGAATACAACCCATAAAGGATTGCAATAAGAGTACCCACCTCATGTAACTGGGGAGGCTGAGCCATTGTACCTCTGAGGATATCTACCACATAAAGCAGCCACCATGCAGAGATATGGAAAGAAATCAGGTGTGAAAGAAATGAAGGAGAAAAGACAACAAGACACAGAGTTCAAAACCACGGTTATAAAGCTTTTCAAGAGGCTCCTACAAAAGGCCAATGAACTTAATGAGAATTACGAGCAAATAAACAAGACCAACCAGGAAATGAATGAGACTTACAAGGAAATGAATGAGACCCTCAAGGAAATGAACAAGACCTCTGAGGATACGAACCAGACCCTCACGGATAAAAAAAAAAAGGACCAACTAGAAATCAAGCATACACAGACTGAAATAAAAAATATTACACAAAGTCCTAAAAGCAATCCAGAGGGCCACAAGAACCAAGTCAAAGATTTGAAATACAAAGAAGCAAAATCCACTCGGCTGGAAAAGCAAGAAACAAAAAGAATTCAGATAATTGAAGATAGCGTAAGGGGCCTCTGGGACAACCTCAAGCATGCCAACATCCGAATTATTGGGGTCCCAGAAAAAGAGAGAGAGCAAGTTAATGAAAACCTACTTGAAGAAATAGTGACTGAAAACTTCCCCCACCTGGTGAAAAAAAACTGACATAAAAGCCCAAGAAGTACACAGAACCCCAAAATATAGGAATCTAGAGAGGACCACACCAAGACATATCATAATTAAAATGCCAAGAGCAAAAGACAAGGAGAGAATATTAAAAACAGCAAGAGAAAAACAGTTGGTTACCTACAGGGGAGCACCCATACAATTGTCAGCGGATTTCTCAACAGAAACGATGCAGGCCAGAAGGGAGTGGCAAGAAATATTCAAAATAATGAATAGCAAGAATCTACAACCAAGATTACTCTATCCAGCAAAGCTATCATTCAGAATTGAAGATCAGATAAAGTGCTTCACAGATAAGAAAAAGCTAAAGGAGTTCATCACCACCAAACCAATATTATATGAAATGCTGAAAGATATTCTTTAAGAAGAGGAAGAAGAAAAAGGTAAAAATATAAATTAGGAACAACAAATACACATCTATCAACAAATGAACATAAAAATCAAGTGAACTGATAGGCTGATGAACAGGATAAACTGGTGAATATAACAGAGACATGGACATAGAGAGGGAATGGACTGACAATTCTTGGGGAGAAAAGGGTTGTGGGAAGTACAGCAAGAGATTGGACAAAAATCTTGCAACAATGGGAGAGGACATTGGGGAGGGGGAGGTGAGGGTGGAGGGTGGAATAGGTACCGGGTGGAGGGGAGATATAGGGGGATAAAAAGAGGAAACAATGTAATTAATAAACTGAACAATAAAGATTAAAAAAAATCTGTAAACAGCCGAAACCGGTTTGGCTCAGTGGATGGAGCGTTGGCTTGCAGACTGAAAGGTCCCACGTTCGATTCCAGTCAAGGGCATGGACCTTGGCTGCAGGCACATCCCCAGTAGAAGGTGGCAGGAGGCAGCTGATCGATGTTTCTCTCATCGATGTTTCTAACTCTCTATCCCTGTCCCTTCCTCTCTGTGAAAAATCAATAAAATATATATATTTTTTAAAATCTGTAAACAGTCCAGCCAGTGTTGCTCAGTGGTTGAGCATCAAACCATAAACCAGGAAGTCACGGGTTCGATGCCTGGCCAGGGCACATGCTGGGTTGTGGGCTCAGTGCCCAGTAGGGGGCATGCAGGAGGCAGACAACCAATGATCCTCTCTATCAGTCATGTTTCTATCTCTCTCTCCCTTTCCCTTCCTCTCTCTGAAATCAATCTATACTAATAAAAGGCTTGTGGCTGTGATGCCAAAATGTCATCACAACCAAACAAGCAGCAGCTCTCATGGTGGGCGGGGTGGGGCGGGGCACGAACTATGAGCAGCAATGGGTGAGGCAGCCAGCTGAGGCAAGCGAGCTACTTGTGTGCCCTGGGCCTTTAGTAAAAACATATTTTTTAGATCTGTAAACAAACCTGAATTCTAGTTAATGATATGCACATGGATGTGATTATAGAAATGCATATTGTATGATTCCATTTATATAAAACTAGAGGCCCAGTGCACAACATTCATGCACTGGGTGGCAGGGAGGAGTCTGCACCCTTTTGCACTCTTGGACCTCTGGGGTGATGTCTGGGGCTCTCACAGTCCAGGATCCTTTGCTCCTTACCACCTGACACCACTGCTGTGCTCACCAGCCATGAGCTGGCTGAGCAACACGCCCCCTATGGGAGTGAACTGACCACGAGGAGGCAGCTCCTGCATTGAGCATCTGCCCCTTGGTGGTCAGTGCGTGTCATAGCAACCGGTCGTTCTGCCGTTCAGTCGATTTGCATATTAGTCTTTTATATATAGGATTCTAGAATAACACAAATGCATCTGGAGTGACAAAATTAAACAAATGTCTGGCTCAGGTTGAGGAGGCAGAGGAGGCAGGAAGGAGAGATTTCCAAAGACATGAGGAAAGTTTGAGGAATGTGAAGACATATTCGTTATATTGATAGTGATGGTTTTATGGTTAAATGCAAGTGTCAAAGCTTATGAAACTGCATGTTAAATGGATACAACTTATTCTATGCTACTTATACACCAATAAAGCTGTTTTAAAGGAAGAAGAATATGGTCTAGTGGTTGATAGTGTTAAAAATCATGCTAACCAATCAAGAAGGAAGAGAATTTGGTCACATAGTATCCCCATAGACTGCAAAGGGCCACCTTCCATCAAGAGGCAAAATCTTGTCATAACCCTTTATTCTGACTGACCTTGTGACTTGGTTCTACCAATAAAATGTGACACATTGTACAAGTTCTGAACCTAAGCTTCAGAGACCTTGCAGCTTCTACTTTTGCATTCTTGAGATTGTACTGCCATGTGAATAAATCTCAGCTATTCTTCTGGGGAGACCACGTGGAGGAAAATCAAGGTACCTCTGTAGTAACCTATGCATAACTAGACCTGAGAGTGAGGCCATCCACCGACTAATAGCAGCCACAGGAATGGGCAAGAGAAGACCTATAGCCAAGACCGGTTTGGCTCAGTGGATAGAGCGTTGGACTGAGGACTGAAGGGTCCCGGGTTCGATTCCAGTCAAGGGCATGTACCTTGGCTGCAGGCACATCCCCTGTAGGGGGCGTGCAAGAGGCAGCTGATCGATGTTTCTGACTTTCTATGCCTCTCCCTTCCGCTCTGTAAAAAATCAATAAAATATTTTTTTTTAAAAAGAGAGAGAGAGAGAAGACCTACAGAATTACATAGCTGAGCCCAAAACACATATCTGAACTCCAGAATATTTAAAATTGGGGTTGTTTGTTACACATTGAAGGCTAACTGATATTAGAGGTGTTTGAACCTTGAACTCAAACAGTTGGAGGATACCAAAAGCTTGACTGAAGCATGTTGAGAATGGAGAAAAGTTGAGAGAGTTTGTTTAGAAAAATATTTTGAGTCCTAACCGGTTTGGCTCAGTGGATAGAGCATTGGCCTGTGGACTCAGGGATCCCAACGAGACACAATGGCTTTTCCAGGACACTAAACTGGTCAGACAAAAAGAAAAAAGAGGTCTGAACTCACTTAGTTCTTCTGAAAACTGAAACACTGGTTACTTTCTCAGGGAGGGCTGTGTTGGAGATCTGTATATGTATTTATGGAGGTATCATGGGTGAGCAGTTAACAGCCCTGAGTGGACTTCAGGTAAGTTGATGCAAAGAAAAGTCCCGGTAACAGAAACTTGAAGAAGTTACCTCACTTCCTTGGTGACAAAACAAAACAGAAGTTAGAGCTCTGGTAACCAGGCACCCACATTCTAGCGGCAGGCCCCTATCTAGCTCACTTGACTGGAGACAGTTGAGAGAGTAGGATGTTTTCCTGTGGTCTCTGGACTTCCTTAGGATGTGGCTTTTGAAAACCCATAATACAAGCTGGTTCGCTCCCTGTAGACGGTGACTCTGGCCTCCCCTCTAACGTCAGTGGTCAGGTAACTTATGGCCTACAAAAGCAGGCCCATCGAGGGAAGCTTAAAACTGTGATCCTATGTGGGCAGCATTTCAGCCCCTGCCACTTCTTGTGAGTGTGTGTTGGGATGGGGGAAATGACAGGAGGGAAGGGTGGCCTTCCTGGGCAGGAGCAATTTGTTAGTTTTTGAAAGACTGTAGGTCAGGGCTGGCAGAATAAGAAGTCAGTGCTTGGGAAGAAGCTCTTTCAACCATTTGTAATTTAGGGCCACTGAGGTGTGAATTTGTTTCCTTCATAGCTTAGGGTCTACACTATGTAGATCTCTCTCCGCCTTCTATCTACCCTATCTACCTAAGATGCCTCTCTGTACCTGATAAGAGAAGAAGAATTTATTGTGGGGCTCCCTTCTGTAATGATGCCCAGGCAGCCCCCCTGATGTTACCTGGCCTGGATACAAGACAGTCTTTATAGAGCTCCACCCAAATAGATAATGGAGCAGAAAATGGACAGGTACAGCTTCGCCATCCTTGGACAGGTAGCAAATGCACAAGGCCAACAACATTCAGAGGTGAGAGTAGGCACAGAGGCATCTGTACATCAGGATGTTAAGATTACCAGGATGAGCCCAGATCCCAGACTCCAATCCGGAAACTCTTTTGTGGGCCTCCCAGGCTTTGCCACTAGAATGTCCCACTCCCAAAAGAACCTGGATCTCCATTCCCACCACCACGAGCTACATGAAAGAATAGAAATCAGTCCTTAGATATTTGTGGATATAATAGGAAAATTGGTAATTTTTTTTGGCTCCACAGTAGACCATGAGCATCTGGCATTTTCCTAACTGTTGTTTGAACTACATGACCTGGCTATCCTGCATAGCAGTCAGCTCCACTGTCATTCCAGGCCTACTCCAAGCCTTATTATGATATGTAATAGAATTATTTATATGTAGAGAGGAAAAATGAGATTAAGCTCATCTATAGGTTTATATGCAACCTGTTACCTCACAGTAAAGGACCACCCAGGTCAGAAGCTGGGGACTCACTTATTTTCACAGTGTCCCATGAAAGAATCCATTTGCCACATGATGCAACCTTTGCATGTTTTGGACCTCGGCATAATTTCACCTGGTGAAAGAAACAGACTAACAATTGTTCCTCATAATTCTATTTCTTTCACCTCAGCATAATGCAATTCATTTGATGTGTCATCAGTCAGTGGGAAACAACTAAAGTGTGTTTTAATGACATGTCATTAGCTTGCTTGTGCCGCCAAAACATGGTGCCATGTTGGTTGGTGTAAACAACAGACACTTATTTCTTTACAATTTTGGGAGCTAGAAGTTTGAGGTGTGGCAGAATTGGTTTTTCAATTCAGGCCACTCTCCTTCTCTTGTAGATGAACATGTTTCATATTCTTGTTCACATTTGTTTAACCGGTGCTTCTCTGTTACCAGACCTATTCTTACAAGGACACTATTTATATTGGACTAGTGGCCCGGTGCATGAAATCTGTGCACATTAAAAGGGGATTAATTAGAGGAAATAGTTTAATATTGCTATTTTCCCTTTCTCTATAATAGAAGTGTCAGAGATGAAAGAAAATTAGTAAAATGTATATGAAAATTTTCCTCCTGGTACACCACAGGACCTAGAATCAAGTCCCCGCCCACCCACATGCACCTCAAAATCACATAAGACCCAAACCCAGCTGGCTGCTGCCCCCATTGGGCTAGATCCAGACCTGGCCAGTCCCACCTTTGTCAAGCCCTGCTGGGCAGAGGATGTAGCCTCAAGTCCCCTGGCCCAGCACCAGGATAGGGGGCATGACCTGAGGTCCTCCAGCCCAGACCAGGGCAGGGGGACATGCCTTAAAGTCCCCTGTCAAGCCCCATTGGTGGGGGGCTGGCCTTAGGTCCCCTGTCAAGCCCCATAGGAGCGGGAGAGGGCATAGCCTCAGGTCCCTGCTGATTGCTCTTTAAGGCTCCTTATGGGAACTTGGCCTCAGCTGTGGGTGCAGCCATCTTTGTGGTGGAGTTATGGTCAATTAGCATAGTCCCTCTTTATTAGATAGGACTAGATTCCACCCCAATGCAACTCTATTAACCTTATTTCCTTAAAGACCTTCAGTCCAAATACAGGCTCATTTTGATGTCATAGGACTTTAGACTTCCAATTGTGAATTTAGGAAACACAATTCAGGTCTTAATGTATAAGTGTTGGCTGCTTCCTTGCATTCAGCCTGACATGGAATTTGCCATCCTTTTACATTTCAATCAAACTGATGTCAGGTCATCCAGTGCTAACACAGTGGTCCTTGATGTGCACTTTTCCAGTGACACTGAGTCAGCTGTCAGCTTCATGCTGGTCACAGGGATTTCCTCCTTTCTGAATTATCTGCTCAGAACCTTTCCCTGTGACTGGCAATCTTCCTTCCTAAAAGCTCCAACTATTTTCTCCTTTGCCAAATCTGGAACCTCCATAACCAGGGTATCAAAACTCAATTTAATATAAAAGGAAGAACAATCAGTGTCTTCATTTGAAATCAAGAGAGTTCTCATAATAAGTGTCTATCTACATGGTCTCTAAACTGAGGAGAGATGGCATTCTCCAGAAACTCTCCCTCCTTGTCAGGGGCATATCAAGCCTCCATGGCTTAGAGGAAACATGGTGCCACCCTCTAGAACTCAGAACATTTAGACAGTTCAAAGGTTCTCAGTTCCTTTCTTTTTTCTCTTTCATTAAATCTTTGTTGTTGGAAGATTACATAATGTTGTGGAGCCGATGCGCATGAATGACCACTGGAGCCCAGACAAAATTAAAATTTAGGGAGCCTTTATTAGCCGGCCTGGGGACTGCTCTGTCATTCTCCACGCAGGGAAACCAGAGAGCATCCCTGACCCTTTGCACAAGACCACTTTTAAGCACATTAACCACATCCTGGTTTTGCACAGTGAGCAACCCAAGATAAAACAGTTTTTCCCAAACAATGTCAGAGTCATGCCACCTACAGGGTCATCCTGTTCATCAGAAAGCTGACAGTGTTCTATGTTGCAAGGCCTACATGCTGGGAAGGGGCCATGAGACCATATCTCAAGGCCTGGCCTGGTGTCAGCACTGACTACTCTATCTGGAGCATAGTCCACGGCCTCAGTAGTGCTCAAAAATTCCCACTCTCTAACAATATGTCCCCTTTTCCCCCCATTAACTCCTTCTAGCCTGCCCAAAGGTTCTAAGTTCTGACTTGAAGGAGCTTGAGTAGCCATTTGACATCCGTAAGTCTCTGTTTTCTCATCTCTATAATCAAGTTGTCAGTTGCATACTCACAGGGACAATGCTCCTAATACAGACTATTCATACAGGAATATGTGTTGTTCCTCGGCTAACTAAATGCCTAAAGGAAATAATTGTATAATACTCCCCCACCCACTACACTCCCATTGTACAGATAAAGCTTGACTTTTTTTTTCCTGGCTGGGCACTCCTGTCCCTCCACACATGTCCCTGAAGAACCGGGAGTTCCTGGTGAGATCCAGACCTTGATCCTTTCAGTGGCTCACGGGGATGTTGCTGACATTGTGTCCCTTCTTGTTTCACTTAGTGTGAAGATGACATAAGCTTGTTCCTGGATGTGGCTTGCACCTTGAGGGCCTCCAGAAGGGATCACACAGAAGGGTCTTGTATTGTCTATGGTATCAGCCTTCCCACTTAGAACCATCATTTACGTAGCTACCTACCCACTCACCTGTCTGGCATTCAACACCACCCAACATCTCCTGGACCAGCTTTTCACTAGAGGAGCACTGGCCACCTCCTCTGCTCACCTCCAGCTTGTGTCCTGGAAATATCACCTCATCACGCTGAGCCTCAGGGTGCTTCTCTGAAAAGTGGAAGGTAGAAAATAAGCTTTATACATTTTTGGTGGGATTAACTGGTAGTTACCTGTGCCGGGACCTTCAGTGGTCTGTGAGGTTGGGGTGGAGAATGGCCCTTTTCATTACTAGGTGCTTGGTTTTCTGCAGCCTCCTAATACTCACTGCGGGGGGGTGGCCCAAGTCTGGTAGGTGTGACCCGCACAGGTAGAGAAAGATAGGGGGAGGAGGAGATGGAATGAAGAAAAGGGAGGAATAAGGAAGGAGCATATTGAACCAACTAAGATTTTAAAAAAATAGCAGCATCTCACCATTGAAGTAGAGACTATCCCGGACAAGGGTAAGTGGCCCAGTAGGGTCAGCTGGCTCAGCTCCCAGTACAGCCATTCCCTGTCCAACTCAGGAACCATGGTTTGAGGGTGGTGGGTGCAGACAGCGTCCAATCCAGTGGCTGTTCCATCCTTCTCAGGCCTGACGAGAGTAGATGAGGAAGATGATCCTATAAACTAAAGGAATAATATGCTAATTAGAACAGCAGAACCACCATCCGGACGACCTACCAGACGTAGCCAGGGCTGCGAGGAGGGCTGGGGGGACCGAGCCCCTGGCACAAATTCCGTGCATCAGGCCTCTGGTAATAAATGAAATTCCTAGGGGAGGCTCCTGAGACACCTGGGGCCAGGACAGGAAGGGACCAGAGAAAATGAGGAGGCTGGCAAAGAGGTGAGAACCCAGATTAGATGCTCTGAGTGCACTGACTACAGGCCATGCTGAGACTGAGCAGAATCAATGGGTGAAAGCATTCTTGTTAAATTGAAGAAAACGTTATCTTCATGGCATGGGGATAGGACACGTGAAGTGCTGAAATTGAGATTAAACCAAGTGAAAAGGGGATGTTTGTCTTGAGAGAAATCCTGGGGACAGAATTAAAAAACTAAAAGAAATGCCCTCATTGATCAAACAAAGGGGAGAAAAAATACTGAAGGATGGCCAGGCTAGGGGCTATCTCTAGCATGCAGGTGCCTGGTTACCAAAGTTCCAACCTCTGTTTTGTTCAGTTACCAAGAAAGTGAGGTCACTTCTAAAGGTTCTGTTACCTGGGCCTTTCCTTTAAGTAGACCCACCTGGGCTGCTTGCTCTTCTGGCCCATGTCACCTCCATAACTACACACAGATACCCAGGGCAGCCCTTCTCACTGCTCCCCGGGAATGTAACCAGGGCCCAGCTTTGAGGAGACAGAGGTGAGTTCAGACCTCTTTTTTCTGATCAGTTCTATGTCCTAAAAAAAGCCATCTGACTCTCAGGGCTTCCCCAGTAGCCCAGCCTGCACAGTGAAGATGATGCCAGGAACTATTTTCTGAAGTTAATGTCAGGTGTATCGGATACAAACCCTGCAAAACCTGTGGTGTCACAGGTGCCTGATGCAAAAATTCAGAGATGGCAGAATTACAAACAAACAAAAACTGGATGGAGCCTGGAATACCACTTAAAACAGGCCTGGTTTTCAGCCATGTGACCTGGTAAAAGTCACGCCTTCCTTGGGCACATTTTAAGGCTTTTGCCTTTAAAGGGTTATAATTCATGCCATACAACCTTCTAAGGTCTCCTGTTATAGTTAGAATCAGACCTTGTACCTCCTGTAACCCTACATAGCTTCCACAATGGCTACCAGTGGTCCCCGCCTCCTAGTATGCACATCTTTGTGTCACCACCCAGTGGTTAACAACCAGCTTCTGAACAACAGAAAATAGCCAAAGTGATGTCATTTTGTCCCTACTAATATTTGCATGGGGGATGTGAGAATCAAGATGACAGAAAGATCCAGAGAAGGACCTGGGGATCAGTAATCCAAGGGACAGTGGCTGTTCCAGGTGAAATGCTAAAAAGAGCTTGAAGCCAAAAAAAAAAACAGTCCTAGAGAAATGTGGATAACTATTTGACATCAATCTGGATACATCCAGATGCAATGCCATGTCAAGTTTCACTTACAAATTATGTCACTTCACTCTTATTTACTTTGAGGTCCTTTCCTTTTTCTTTCCTGCTGTTTTAATTCCTTTCTCTCTCCCTGTCTCTAGCTTCCTCTCTCTTTTATTTGTCTGTCATGTCTTTTTCCGGGGGAGAGGAGGTTAGGATACTACAAGCATCTAGCAATGGTTTGACCCACAGGTTGAGAACCGCTAGCAGGGCCACCTAAGATCATCGGGAAACACAGATACTTACATTATGACTCATAACAGTAGCAAAATTACAGTCATGAAATAGCAACGAAAATAATTTTATGGTTGGGAGTCACCTCAACATGAGGAATGTATTAAAGGGTCGCAGCATTAGAAAGGTTGAGAACCACTGATCTAGAGGGTATGGGACAATATGCTGCTAATTATCCTACTTTGCACAGGGCAGCCTTCGACCTCAAAACTATGGGACTAGAATGTCAACAGTGACCATACACCAAGAGCTCCCATGTCAGACAATGGCATGCCTTTGTGGTAAGAAAAGATATTTGGTATGATTTCAGTCTTCTTGAACTTATTGAGGTTTGATGTGTGCTCTAGTATGAAACCTATTCTGGAAAATATTCCACATGCACTTGAGAAAAATATGCAAGCTGCAGTTTTTGTATGAAATGCTGTATAAATGTCTATCAAACCAAACTGTTATACTATGGTAGTTAAGGCCATTATTTCATTATTAACTTTCTAAAATACAATGTTTTTTTATTTTTTTAAATATATTTTATTGATTTTTTTTACAGAGAGGAAGGGAGAGGGATAGAAAGCTAGAAACATCAATGAGAGAGAAACATCGATCAGCTGCCTTTTACACACTCCCTACTGGGAATGTGCCTGCAACCAACATACATGCCCTTGACGGGATTCGAACTCGGGACCCTTCAGTCCACAGTCCGATGCTCTATCCCCTGAGCCAAACCGGTTTCGGCAGCACAATATTTTTTGAAACAGCTGACTAATCATCTCATGCAACATTTAACTCTCAGAATGACCTGCTAAGTCAAGTCCTTCTATCTTCGTAGTTATTACAGACGAGAAAATAAAGCCAAAAGGCCGGATCAGGACCTCACAGGCGAATCGCTTGTCTGTGGCGGTTCCAAGTTTTGAACATGGAACTGTCTGCCTCCCCAGCCCTCTACGCACTCAAAACGGTCGGGGGGAAGACGGGGGAAATGGTGAGCAGTAAAAACCCTCACCAGGTACTGAGCAACTAAGTCTGAGTAGCTAACGTTCCCGGAGAATGGCTGCACGGACTCTGCAGGCACAGGTTTGCCGACGGTAACGTGGGTGCAGGGCGCCCGGGCAGGGCCAGCAGCCGCAGTGAAGGAAGAAGGGAGAGGCCATGCCCCGAGTCAGACTGGACCGCTGGGGCAAAGGGTCACTGGCACACAACCCCGGCCTGTGCAGGGAACCCCATCATCTTGGAGACACCAGAGAAAAAGTGTTCATGCCTTGGGCTTTTTTTTTTTTTTTAAAGAGAGAGAAATTATGTCTTTATTCACATGATTGCTGCCTTGGGCTTTTTAAAGTATCATTTTCTGTTCATCGGAGGCTGGACACGGAGAGGGGGTGAGAAGCGAAGGCGTTGGAATGTTTTATTTTATATGGTTTCCGATTACGACCCCAGACAGAAACCAAAAGATGGTATTATCAAAGTGTTACACAAGTGAGCCCCTATGTTATTATTTATTTATTTACAGCAGGGTGGGATCCATTAGCACACAAACCTTCAGGACTGACCTCAATGGTATGTGTCTAATCGTGTCACAAAAGAGCCCAAACAAGCGTATATTAGCTATCTAGAGCCTGCCCACTTTGCATAGCCTGTGGTCTTGAACCTAACATCTGACAGCTACACAAAGCATAAACCTTACTCTTAGTCATCCTTTGACCTGGCTCTGCGGGCCAGGACCTTAAGAACAGCCCTAGTGGCTTAAAATGGTGATGAAAACGCGGCTGCTCTGGAAGCCAAAATCTGTCATCAAATTATTATTTTGGTGATTTCTACTTACCGTGGGGCAAATTTTTAAAGGAATAAATTAAAGTCGATGAAGACTATGTAACTTTGAAAGTAATTGTTAAATTCCATAGGTTAAACCGTCTGACAACAGACTTTAATGTAATAGAAGAAACATTGAGTAAATGAAAGACAGAACTCATAAAAATAAGTGGAAGATAAAACCAAAATCTTGTCTTCAAACAAACCCCTCCCTGAAGTGACTAATGCGAATTGTAACGAAAACAGATGTTTATATTAAGAGTTCCCTACTGATGCAACCCTTGATGATGTAAAAGAATGGTTAGAAGATAGTCGAGTACTAAATATTCAGATGAGAAGAACATTGCACAAAGCATTTAAGGGGTTAACATTTGCTGTGTTTGATAGCATTGAATCTGCTAAAAAGTTTATGGGGATCCCTGAACAAAAGTACAAAAACATTGATCTATTAATATTTTCAAGAAAGATTATTTTGCCAAAAAAAAAAAAACTTTGAAGAAAAAAATCAAAATAAAGTGGAAGCTAAATTACTAACTTTAAAAAGAGCAATAATAAAAACAAAAGTTAGCAGAAATGCTGAAATGAAACCTCTAAAAGAAAAGATTGGCTGCTTGTTGAAATTGGGGGGGGGGGGGGCAGGGACCTAGGTGATCAGACCTGGAGGGATTTACACATCCTTTTCTCAAATCATAGTGAAATGAAAGAGAAGCTAAGGACGCGGGACAAAACCAAAGATATAAATAATAGTAACCTACAAGTAAGGAACAAAGAAGTGACATGAAAGTACTCAATGGTGACTTGGAAAAAGAAACATTGAAAAAACTCATAGGAGATCAACAAAGAATCCCTAAACAAATGGAAGTCAAAAGTTCACATTTAAAGGAAAAGGAAGGAAATGAAGCTGCCCAGAATGGATCTGCTAAATGAAAAGTACAGTTCCAGGGTAAGAAAACTGGATTTGATAGTGATGATGAACATGATGAAAATGGTATATTTAGACCAGTAAAGAGAGCTACAGAAGAATCAGAAAAAGAACCTGCATCAAAGCAACAGAAAATGGTGCGGGAGAGCAGCAGTTTAGTAAACAGATTTTTTTATTTGTTTTAATTAGTTTTTCAACAGCTTTTGTTTTTGGAGGGTTTTTTTAAAAGAAAACCAAATTAGGTCCACTTCAATGTTTGCCTGTAAGAAAGGAAAACGTTTTGTTGTTTTGTTATCCAAATAAGGATTTTTTTATGTACAGTTGTGTGTTATTTCAGATTATTCAAATATCAAAAGAAAAATTCTTGTACTAAATTGCTTTGTAATATGAGAATGCATTAGTACAAACTAATAAAATATATACAATATTAAAAGGGAAAAAAAGGATAATGCTTGTGGCTACAAAATGCTAAACTCCCTATCTAAACTTTCCACTGGGCTGCTGAGTGGAAAGTCTCTTCGATCCCCTTCTCGATCCCCTCCTCTTCTGAGAGTTCTCTTACTTTTCTTCCCTTCTGACTAGTGATCCTCATGCCATAATCTCTAGAAAGTGTTCTGTTCTGAGAAACCACCCCCCCATATGCAAACCTGTCAATGTTGCCCAAAATAGCCTGTGTGTGCTATACTGCCATCTAGTGGTCACATCTTTTTTTCTTTGATCAGCCCAGAATTTCTTCAAAACCCATATTCTGAGTTTGCCTGGCACGAGAACAGGTAAGAAATGGGTAGTAAAAAACCAAAACCTTGTCTTGGCTTGAACCAGTTTTCTCCTCCTACTGGGACATCTTAGAGGTCCCTCTCAAACAGGCTAATTCTTCAATGCCTCATTTAGAATTTGCCACCAAACCATTCTGGAAAAAGAAAACAAAGTAGTAGGGCTAACATTTCTTGATCTCAAAATGTTGCCCAAACCAAAGCGAATCAAGACAGTCTGGTACTGCCTGGCTGGTGTTGTTCAGTGGTTGGGCATCCATCATGCACCAAGAGTCACCAGTTCAGGGCACATGCCTGAGTTTTCGGCTCAATTGTGCAAGAGGCAGCTGATCAATGTTAATGTTTCTCTCATCGACGTTTCTCTCTCTCCCTCTCCCTTCCTCTTTCTCTAAAACTCAATTTTAAAAATATAGTCTGATACAAGAATAGGTACACATATCTGTAGAATAGATTGATATTTGATAAATAAACCCCTACATCTATGGCCAACTGATATTTGAAAAAAGGTACCACGAATAGGAAAAGAATATTATTTCCTAGTTTTTTTTTCCATAAATTGATGCTGGACTAACTAGACAACCCCAGGTGATGTACTGTATATATCACACCATACACTGTGTTATGCAAAAGGATCAAAGACCTAAACATCAGACCAAACTACAACAAACTTAGATAAAATATAGGGGGAAATTCCTGACCTTGAATTTGACAAAATTTTATTAGACATGACACAAAGGGCAATAACAGAAAAAAATTGGGTAATTTAGACTTCATTAAATTAATGACTTTATTGCTTCAAATGACATCATCCAGAAAGTGAAAACACCCACGGAAACCTTTGTGCACTATTACTGCAACTATAAGATAACTAGAGGCCCAGTGCACAAAGATCCATGCATGGAGGCTGGCTCCCTCAGCCCAACCTGCACCCTCTCCAGTCTGGGAGCCCTCAGGGGAGTCCTCTCCAATCCAGGGATTTCTGTATCTTTTGCAATCATATGAATGAATTGTCTGAGACCCCAACTCAGTTTGGTTTGTTGCTCACAGAATAATAAAGGCATTTTTTTTTCTTTGCTTCATTAGTGGAGATTTCCTGGTAGTTTTAGGATATCTTCCCTTTAATTTTTCCTAGACACTCTGATTTTACTTATGTCTCTCACCTTTGCTTTCCCTCCATCACCCACTGCAACAGTAACTTGCTCCAGGCTCACTTTGCTCTACTGTCTAGGACATCTGTCTGCCATGAGAATTATTCCCAGAATTTCTGGTGCTCCCCGCACTCGTGGTTTTCCCTTCCTGCTCTCTCTCCGTCCCATGGCCTCCCACTCTGCCAGGTACTCAAAGCCTCTAGCTCTCTCCATCTGCTCTCCACCGGGCAGCTTGGGGAGCCAAGTTCCCCAAGCCACTCCACTCTCCACTGGCTCTCCCATTCTGCTCTCTGCCCAGTGCCTGTGCATATAAATTAACACACCATCTTTGTTGGGTTAATTTGCATACTCACTTCTAATTGGCTGGTGAGCATAGTGGAGGTACAGTCAATTTACATGTTTCTCTTTTATTATATAGGCTGTTGCCAGTATAAAAAACAGCATGGTGCTGCCCTGACTGGTTTGGCTCAGTGGATAGAGCATCGGCCTGTGGACTGAAGGGTCCCAGGTTTGATTCCGGTCAAAGGCATGTGCCTTAGTTGCAGGCATGTCGCTAGTGGGAGATGTGCAGGAGGCAGCTGATCGATTGATGTTCCTCTCTCATCGATGTTTCTGACTCTCTATCCCTCTCCCTTCCTCTCTGTAAAAAATCAATAAAAAATATTTTTTAGAAAAAACAGCATGCTGGTTCATCAAAAAATTAAAAACTGAGTTACCATCTCATCTAGTAATTCTATTTCTGGGTAAAAATTCAAACAATTGAAAATCAGAATTCAAACATGTATGTCTAATTATGTTCATGTCAGCATCATTCACAATAGCCAAAACCCTTGGGTTCGTAAACATATGAATAGATCAAAATAATTAGCACATCCATATAACAGGATATCGTTTAGCTTTTAAAAGAAAGCAAATCCACCCAAGCCAGTGTGGCTCAGTGGATAGAGCATTGGCCTGTGGACTGAACCCAGAACTGGTTCAGTTCCAGTCAAGGGCATGTCCCAGTCAAGACCCAGGAGGCAACCAATTGATGTGCCTCTTTCAAACCAATGCTTCTCTCTTTCTATCTCTCCCTCTCCCTTCCTCTCTGAAATCAATAAAAAAACTGATCTGAATGAAAAGTTTTTAGTGTAAAATGTACAGCTGAGAGTTTAATGAAGACATTTCACACCCTGTGATCAGACTGAGAAGAGTCCTAGCCCTAAGCCAGGACTGCCAGGTCCCAACTTCCCTCCAGAGGCCAGTGCTCTAGGATTCTTTTTCCTCTCAAAAGAAATTGTTTTAATTGATTGAGAAAGAGAACATGAGAGAGAGAAGAGAGACCAGCTTGTTGCTGTTGCTCTACCCCTCCTGCCTTCATTGCTTGATTCTTGTGCCTCCTCTATGTGGCACAGCTGGGAACCAAACCCACGACCTCAGGTGCATCTGGAGGATGCTCTTAACCAGCTGAGCTACTGAGCTACCTGGCCAGTGCTGGGATTCTTTTTCATAAGGACCAAATGAGAGGGGGTGGGAAAAGGATTGGGGTTCAAGGCTCCAGGGTTGCAAGGCTCAAAGACTGAAATGGGGGGCCGGACTTCTTAGCATACATGGTGTGGCCGCATTTAAGTGAGTTTCTGAGAAAGGCTCAGAGTTCCATGAGTGGCCTTACACCCCTAAGCCAAGCCCTTGACCGCTATTGGACATAAGGCCCTCTGGTTGCAGTGTGGCCTGGCCGGGACTGCCCTCCTGCTCGGTACTTCCTTGCACCACTTGGAAACTCAGTCAGGAATTCCCTGCGCGGGCCTGTGCCCTTGCAGACACAGCAGCTTGGAGAAAGCTATAGAGGCTGTCCCAGGCCGCGGAAAACACCTGTTTAAGCGCCACGACACAGGCGAGGTCAGGCCCACGCTGTCCAGTGGAAGCTTGTTGCGCGGAGCCACGCGTCCTTCCTCGGACCAAGGGGGCGCGGCCTTGTGAACTGTCCGGTCAGGGGCGCCGCCGCCGGGGCAGGTGGGTGGGGCAACGTCAGGAGAAGTCGCTCCTGCGGGGCTGGGGATGGGTGTCGCCTGTCCTTCAGGGTCCCGAGTGGCCCCGGTGCACGGTCTGTCGCGCAGCAATCCGGCTGCAATCCGCTGGGAGAGGCCCGTAGGCAGGACTCGGGGAGACGCAGGAAACCTCGACATGGGGTGCAGAGATGGGGACGACCTCTCCGGGGTCCCTCTGGAGTCTGCGGACCCACGTCCACCTCGGCCCCCGCCGGCTCGCAGTGTAGGGGCTGGGCGCGTAGCCGGACCCAGGCGTCCTGTCCTGTCACGGCGCGGCGACTTCGGCCCCGCCCGGGGGGCCCCTCTGGGCAGCCCCGCGCCTCCCCCAGAATGTGCGGGGCGGGGTCGGGGAGGGGTCCCCCGGGAGGTCAGCAGCGGACAGTCGTGACTCTGCGTCCCAGGTTCGCGCGTGGGAGGGGCTGTGGTCTGTGTGACCCCCAGGCCCTCCGTCCTCCGTTTTCTTCTGCGTCTCCCAGATGTTTCCGTGCCCCTGCTGGCTCTTCCTGGCAACAAGTTCCTACATTTCCAGGTCCCTCCTGGAATTCCCAAGCCAACGTCCTCTCTTGGATTCACAGCGTCCTTACCAGCGATTTGTCCTCCTGGTGCATTTCAAGCAAACTCAATAGTTTAGCTCTTTCTTCTTTTTCCACCGAGTCATGGGTGGCTCTTTTTTTTAGAGAGAGAGATTTATATTTTATAGCAGAGAAAAGGCAAGAATAACCACCTGTGCGGGGCAGGTGTGGTTCAGTGGTTAATTGTCCACCTATGAACCAGAAGGTGATGGTTCAATTCCCGGTCAGGACACAGGCTGGAGCTTTGGGCTTGATCCCCAGGAAGCGGCATGCCAGAGGCAGCTGATCAATGATTCTCTCTCATCATTGATGTTTCTATCTCTCTCTCCCTCCCCCTCTCTGAAATCAATAAAAATATTAGTCGATTTCACCTGGACCTCTGTTGCCTGAAATCCTTGCACCTCTCCCCCAGGATGGATCCTGGGTAGGGAACCTTAGGGGAAGTGCTTTGGGTGACGGTTCCTGTTTGGAAACTCCTAGGTGTTGTGTCCTGTCTGTGTGGCTGTCCCAGTTTCTCCTTTAGGGACGTAAGCACAGGTGACCAAGGGTGCCTCAGCCAGTCTCTAAACAGACACTGACACGTATTGACCGAACATAAATTACACAGGAGACAGACATGCAATGCACGAATCACACACGGTGTATTTGCCAGAGTCCTGGTGGTTTCCAGACCTCAGCCAACCATCCGAGATCCAGGCGGACAGACACACACATTCACTGGACACTGGGTGTTGCGGCTGCAGCTCGGCTAAAGCTCGGCGTCTTGTTTGAGGCCTCAGTTTAACCGTTCACAGTTCGCAGCAGAGCTCAGGCAGATGCAGGCAGGAGTGGTGGAGAGTGACCGTCTGTGGGGGAGCAGGCAGCCTCTCTCACCTCCTCTGTTTCCCTCCTCTTTGTATGTGCTCAGATGGGGGTCTTCAGTGTGTCTTATCCGCGGGTCCCAGGAGCCTTGCAATCTGGTCTTACATATGGGGTACAGGCCACTTAAAGGTACTTATCAATTTGTTTACATTATATTCCATACTCAATTTGTTTATATTACATTTCACACTTTCAGATATCACACTCTAATTCCACACTTTAATACTTATTCTATATTGTGTTTTATCCTTATTACTATTATTATAACAGTGGCTTCTCCCTAGGCTTGTCACCTTGAAAAGATTTATTTACTTACTTAAGTGTCTGTTTTTTTTTCAAGAGGGGTAACATGTACTTAATCAATGGATTCCAAACAGGCACACAAAAAAAAACAACACTGAATTTTTGAAAAAATAAAATGTTCCATTATTACATTTTAATTTTAGATATTCTTATTTCATACTTTCTTCTCTGGAGCCTGTGTAGTAAAAGAATTAGGTCCGTTTTTTAGTTTGGAGTATTTTCCAATCAAATTGCAGGTTTTAGACTTGCAGAGCAGATATGTTCAAATGTGATTGATTTTTTATTAACTGGAGTCTTTTTCTAGAAGTATAATTAAATTATATTTCTCTGAATAGAATAAATATTTGCAGTTTTCCAGTTGAACTGGTAGAAGACCCTTACAGTTTTCTTCCTTTTTCTATAAATGTTGGATTTTCGTGGTTTTGCTTTGTTTAAACTCTGAGTTTGTATCCTTTACAATAGCAATGGTGTTCCAAAGCAACTCCAGTTTGGAGCAGGGGCCTGTCTGTGGTCAGTGACCCAAGCAAGACCTCTTGAGCCTGCAAAGGGAAGTATTGGATGGCCCCCAAGTTGTTCCTGGGGAGCCTCCCCCATAGGTGTCCTACTTTTCACACCCACCAGGGAGGTAAACTACAGCCCTGGAAAGCTGGGGATGCAACTGCACAGGAGGGGAAGGAGGAAAGTTTCGGGTGCAGGCCTAGACCTTTGCAAATCTTGTGTTTGAGTTTTCCATCCACAGTGTAGGTGTGGGTGTTTTTCTCTCTTTTCCACATCCAGCAGGGAGAGAGAGAGATTGGGTCCAGTTTCTGAGTAGAGGATCTGGGGATGAAGAAATAAAAGTATAGAAGACGAAGACGCAGTAATAGAAAAAGTAGCTGGAGCCAGGTGGGATGTCTGTTCTCTCTGAGGGAGAGACAGCATCTCACACCCAAACAGCAGCAGTTTATTTATAATCCAAAAATACAAAGGTGCCATAATCCAATCCCTGTCTCACCAATAGAAAGATGTGGATAGGAAGCCTGGAAGGCTGGTAAACAACCTTAATTGGCTCTGAAAGGTCAGAGCTAAAACACTGTTAATTAAAGCAGCTTCCTCATCAAACAATCATGTAAATCCTTACTGATAAAATAATCTGTCTGTTACTGGGATTGCCTGACTAAGGGCTTGGGTGTATCCCAAACCTGAACAAAAGGGAAAGCCAGACGCCTTGGATTTAGCCACAAACAGTTAAGGAATGCTCAAAGTGTCTTGCCTGGGACACCCCCACAGGTAGGTGCACTCAGCACTCTGTGTACATTGAGATCTATGAAATGAGGGGTTCTGTCTTCTGGACAAAGTGTTTATGAACTGGGGAGCGCATTTGGGTCAGAAGTTAAGCTCAATCAGACTTAGAGTTGCCTCACTTTGTGAGATTGGAAGCTGGGGAGGGAGCGCTTCCATGCTTACAGGAAGGGGGAAGGTGTATGGAGCTCCCAGAGTTCATTCCTAGGGCTGCTCAGGTGCCCCTCCCTTCCTACCCCAGGGGCTGACCCACTCCAGGGGTTCTGTATCAAGCAGGAGTACCTACACCTTAAGTTTGCCATTAAGTTCAACTTTGTAAATGTGGTGTGTGTTTTTTCCCCTAACTGTAGGGAAGCAGACTGCTTATTAGATTTGATTCCAGTGTTTGTATTTCATTCCTTCATATTCCTTTAGCCATTGACTATTGCAGCCCTTTGATGCTAGTTTCCATTAACATTTGGGCTTTCAAAATATAACTTGATTGAGAGATACCATGTGAATAAGATAACTGTGGAAATAGAATTTTGGCTTCATTTAGGCAAGAGAACCTGAAGATGTCAGATGTGCATTTTTTCCATTTTTAGGTCATTTTGTGTGTGTGCTCAGATCACTATGGAACTTTGACATTGAAAAGGGTAAACCATCCCTAAGGATAATGAACTACTTTAATGGGTATGAGGGAAATTTTTTAATTTTTATTTTTATTCATAAGAGAAAAATACCTCTTAGGTACATATTTGGAATTTCTAATATATTTCAGGGCTGAATAGCAAACCCCTCATGCATTATATTTTACTCATGCTTGAAAATATACATAGTGAGAAATATAGCAGAGACAAAACTATCATAATAACTTCTTTGTCCTTTTAGTTAGAAAGGGCTTTGTAGGAGAACTAAGATGGCGGCAAAGGTAAAACACCTATCTTGCCGTCATAATCACCAATTTTAATACCACAACTTAACGAAAGAACAAACACCTTCCAGAATCACCAGAAAGCTCGCCGAGTGAAAATTCCACAAATAAAAGTGAAAATAAGACACTGTGACTCGGAGGAGCGGCGGCGAACAGCGTTGAAAGATTCACGCTGAGAGAGAGGTTTGGAGCGCGCACCGCGGAGAGGGCGGGCGGCTGAAAACCGGCCAGTTTTCTCAAACGGGGAGACAAAGACGTCCCACTGGACTGATTCTCCAGCTCTGGGCGAAGTCCAGGGAACCCACTATCATACGGGGTGAAAACTGGACAGTGGGAGGGCACGCCAAAGCTCGGGTGCTGCCGGATCTGCCGGCTTGTGGAGAAGGCAGCTTGTGCACGAACAGCTCGGCTGCGTGACGGCACAGAGAGCGCTCCGTGACTTGTCTCTCATTCAGAAAACCGTCAGACTGCTTTGTTTTACCTCCCTGGGTGAGACATTGCGCATGCAGACTCATTTTGGGAGAGTCTGAATTCCCCGGCAGCCAGTGGAGCTCGGCAGCAGCTCTCTCTCAGAGGTGCTGGCAGCCATTGCCCCCTGCA
The DNA here is from genome assembly GCA_027563665.1 of Antrozous pallidus. NCBI lineage: Eukaryota > Metazoa > Chordata > Mammalia > Chiroptera > Vespertilionidae > Antrozous > Antrozous pallidus. The sequence continues at coordinate 92,214,011 of CM050516.1, read as the reverse complement.
CAGAGTCCCCGGGGCCGCATAGGGCGGAGCTAATGCTGTCTGCTTGGCCCGGAGGCTCCGCCCATCCAACCTGAGCACAGCTGAACTTCACAGACAATTGGCCTGGAGGTCAACCCTCCAAGTGCTAACAAAGATTAACTGAGCTTAACTTCAGCAAGACTGTGCAGCCCATATCCACCTCAGGTAACCGGGGAGGCTGAGCCACTGTCCCTAGTAGGAAGTCTACCACACAAAGCTAATTGACCAACTCAGGGAAGCAGCCACCATGCAGAGACATGGAAAGAAATCAGATGTGAAAGAAATGGAGGGAAAAAAATGACTGGACATGGAATTCAAAACCATGGTTATAGGGTTTTTCAAGAGGCTCCAACAAAAGGTCGAGGCCTATAAGGAAATAAGGCAGACCACAAAGGAAATGAGTGAGTCCTACAAGGAAATGAACAAGACCCTCAAGGATATAAATGAGTTTTCTAATGCAAGGGTGAAGTCTTCTTAGAAAATATTCAGTATTTTTTATTTCAGAAAATTCAGACAACATAGAATATCTATACTTGTCCTATAAATCATAATAAATATAATATAAAATCATTAATGAAGAATCATTGCCCTGGCTGCTGTTGCTTAGTGGTTAGAGCATGGGCCCATGCACCAAAGAGCCATGGGTTTGATTCCCGGTCAAGGCCACATACCTGGGCTTCAGGTTCACTCTCTGCACCTGGTGAGGATTAATCAAAAATAATAATAATCATTAATACTGTGGTTTCCATTGTTTACAGAAGTCAAATGGTAGGGAAAATCTGTGGAAGTAAAGAGAGTACTCAAGGTGGAGAAAACTTCAGCCTTATTCCAAATCTCAGCCTGAACAACAAAACCATTGGGGTGAAACCATGTGAATGCAATATGTGTGGAAAAGTCTTCATGCAGCATTCATCCCTTAATAGGCACATCATATGTCACACTGGACACAAAGCATACAAATTTCAAAAATATGGAGAGAAGCCTTATAAGTGCAAAGAATGTGATAATGCCTTCCATTATCTCCAGGATTTTGAAAAACATGAAAGAAATCATAGTGTAGAAAAACTTATAAACATAAAGAAAATGGGAAAGCCTTAGTTGTCCATGTTCACTTGGATTACATGGAATAATGGTCACTGGAGACAAACCCTATGTGTGTAAGCACTGTGATAAACCCTACACATCTTACAGTTTCTTACTGAGACACAAAAGATCCATACAGCAGAGAAGGCCTATGTATGTAAAATATCTATTGGTTTAGTCACGTGCAAGCACATGAAAGAACTCATACTGGAGAGAAACCCTATGAGTGTAAACAATGTGGTAAAGCACACAGAGGTCCCAGTTCCCTAAATATACATGAGAGAATTCATACTAGAGAGAAACCCTATGAGTGTAACAATGTGGTAAAGCACACAGAGATCACAGTTCCTTAAAAACCCATGAGAGAATTCATACCAGAGAAAAACCCTATGAATCTAAAGTCTATAGCAAAGCATTCTCTTACCCCAGTTCTCTTCAAAAACATAAAAGGACACATGCTGGAGAAAAGCCCTATGAATGTAGAATATGTAATAAAGCCTTTAGTTCTTCTAGTCAAGTTCAAGTGCATGGAAGAACTCACACTGGAGAAAAACCCTATGAATGTAAAATGTGGTAAAGCCTTCAACTCTTCCAGTTATGTTCAAATACATGAAAGAACTCACCCTGGAGAGAAACCCTATACATGTAAAATCTGTAGCAAAGCATTCACTTATCCCACTTCTCTTCAAAAGCATAAAAGAACACATACTGGAGAGAAACCCTATAAATGCAAACAATATAATAAATTCTTCCAATTTTATAGTTCCTTATGCATACACAAAAAAACTCACACAGGGAGAAACCCTGTGAACGTAAGCAATGTGATAAAGCTTTCAGAGATCACAGTTATCTTCAGAAACATGAAAGAACACATACTGGAGAGAAACCCTATGAATACAAACAATGTGGTAAAGCTTTCCATTTTCGTGAGGATTTCCAGACGCATAAAGGAACTCACACTGCAGAGACACTACGAATGTAAGGTGTGTGGTGACATTCGGGGAATCCGTTGGTCTTGTAATACATGAAAAAAACTCACACTGGCAAAAACCCTATGAATGTTAGCAATGAAGTTAAAGCCTACAGTCCCTTAAAAACATGTGAAAGAACTGGAGGGAAACTTTGTAAATATGATATAATGGTTTATATTTATTTTATTTATTTGCTTTTATTCATTTATTTTATTTACTATGCTCCTCATAGGAGGAGCATGGGAAAGCCTGAAGACATAACAGTATCTTTCAGAGAGGTACAAAAGGACTCGGTCTAGAGAAAAAAATCGTGAATATAAGTAATTTAGAAAAGCATTCAGATATTAAGTTTTTAGACCCATGATAGGAATCAACCTGGAGAGGAATCATTTGTATTTTTAAAATGTAGTAAAGCATTCATTTGTCTTAGTTACCTTTAAAAACATGAAAGAAATATCACTGGAGAGAAACCCTTTGAATGTAAACAGTGTGCTAAAGCCTACAGAGATCACAGTTCCTTCAAAACATGCAAGAGAAGCCCCATGAATGTAAGAAATATAGAAAAGCCTTCATTGATCACAACCTTTAGGAAACTATATAAAAGTGAAGAATTTGGGGAAGGCTTCTGTTATTCCGGGTCCTATCAAAAGCATAAAATGACTCACTGAATAAAACTCCTTGAATGTACACGCAATGGGAAACATTTTAATTGGGCCACATTCTTACATGTGAAAACTCCCACAGAAGACAAGTAGAAATGAAGTAACATAAGAAAGCTTGATAGAAACTAACCTCAGCCATAAAAAAGAATGAAATATTGCTCTCTGTGCAACATTGATGGACCTAGACGGTGCTATGTTAAGTGACTAAGTCAGACAGAGAAAGACAAATACCATATGATCTCATTCATATGTGGAATCTAAAACACAAAATAAATGAACAAACAAACTCATAGATACAAATAACAAATTCATGGTTGCCACATGGGATGAGGTTTGGGAGGATTGGTGAAAAAGGTGAAGGGATTACGAAGAATAAATTGCCAGTTATAAATATAGTCACAGGATATAAAACACAGCATACGAAATGTAGTAAATAATATGTAATAACTGCATGTGGTGTTGGATGGGTACTAGACCTATCAGGATGATCACTTTGCAAGTTATATAAATGTCTAATCACTATGTTGTACACATTAATCTAATATATTGTATGTCAACTGTAACTGAAAATATTTTTGAAATTTTTTTTATTACTCTTCACCTGAGGATATTTTTACCACTGATTTTTAGAGAGAGTAGAAGGGAAGGGGAGAGACAGAGAGAGAGAAACATCAATGTGAGAGAGACACATAGGATTGGTTGCCTACTTCATGCACCCTGACCAGGGCCAGGGATTGAGCCTGCAACCAAGGTACATGCCCTTGAGCAGAACTGAACCCAGTTCCCTTCAGTTCTCAGACCGAAGCTCCATCCTCTGAGCCAAACTGGCCAGGGCTTTAAAATTTTTTTTAAAGATGAATGAAGTTCTGACATCAGCTTTCCAATGTCAGTGTACTGCTCACTACTGCATTGTACACCTAACATGTAAATTTTAGCCAGTGTTTCTCCATGATTAGAGCATCAGTCCACACATCAAAGGGCTGAGGTTCTATTTCCTGTCAAGAGCACATACCTAGGTTGCAACTTCAATCCCTGGCTTCAGTCAGGACATATGTGGGAGGCAACCTAACACACTCTCTCTCTCTCCCTTTCTCTCTGTAAAAAATCAATAAATATATATTTTTTAATCAATATGAGACACAGAAGTGTTTCTCTCTTCCCCCTCGCTCTCCTTTTCGCTCTCTGAAAAGCAATGGAAAAAATATCCTCATGTGAGAATTTACACACAAAAAAATTTTAAGATATAAATTTTATACTATGTGTATATTATCACAATTAAAAGTAAAAATTTTAGCCAAGACCGGTTTGGCTCAGTGGATAGAGCATCGGACTGCGGACTGCGGGGTCCCAGGTTCGATTCCGGCAAGGGCATATACCTTGGCTGCGGGCACATCCCCAGTGGGGGGCGTGCAAGAGGCAGCTGATCGATGTCTCTCTCTCATCGATGTTTCTGACTTTCTATCCCTCTCCCTTCCTCTCTGTAAAAAATCAATAAAATATATATTTTTTAAAAAAGTAAAAATTTTAAAGCAAGAGGGTGAAAACAATTCACTGAATGGGAGAAAAAACTGCAAATCATATCTGATAGGGATTTGTGTCAAAAATATGTAACAAACTCTTACAATTCAATAATAAAAAAAACCAAGTTATAAAACATTAAAGGATACAAACAGACATTTTTTCAAGAAGATATATAAATAGCCAAGAGCACATGAAAAGATGCTAGACATCATTAGTCCTCAAGGACATTTAAATCAAAACCCCAATGGGATACTATGTCTTAACTACTAGGATGGTTAGAATAAAAAAAAGTGAAATACGTTTTGTCAAGAACATGAAAAAGTTGAAACCCTCATCCACTGCTGATGGGAATATAAAATTGTGCAGCTACATTAGAAAACAGTGTGGCAGCTTTATTTCAGAGATGCAAGAGTTGAAGATCCTTAGGACCACAACTTTGTCTTTTTCATCACTGTAATCCTAGCACCTGAATCTGTACCTGCCACATTAAAGATGCTCCAATATTTAAAAAGAAAGAAAGAGAAAACTGTCAGTTTCTCAAAAATTAAAACTAGAATTACCATAACACCCATCATATCATTCCTAGGTATATGCCTCAGAGAAATGAAACTATACATCCAAACAAATCTTGCACTTGACAGTTTATTGCAATATCATTCATAATAGCCAAAAGGTAGAAATAAAATATCCATTAGGGATAAATAGATAAACAAAATATATTTTATCCATATAAGTCCATATTATTTGGTCATAAAAACAAAGTATCCATTCATATTACAACATGGATGTTCCTTGAAAATTATGCTAAGTGATTGATTGAAATCAGTTGCAAAGATATTTATATGTAATTCTAGAAAAGGAAATCTATGGACAGTAAACTTAGAGGTTGCCTACAACTGTGGCTTGGAGTTAAAGATGGGAAGTAGAGAAATAATAGCTAAAGCACACAGGGACTTGGTTTTGAGGAGATAAAAAAATTTTTTCAAAAATTATGGTGCTTATTGCACTTACCTGTGAATACACTAAAACCCAACAAATTAGTACCCATTGAAGGGGTGCATTGTATAATATGTGTATTCTATCTCAATAAACCTTTCAAATAAGTGTATTCAGAGTTTTGAATCAATGTATTAAATATATTGAGTTTCCAGGTACCTCCCACATTTTCAGAACATTAAATATGATAATAGGAATTCCGTTGCCTTAGGGATCCCATAGCTGTTTTCGTTCCAAAATCTCTGGGCTCGGGCACACACTCAAAAACCATTTAAATTGCCCGGCCTGCACTGCTCAGTAGTTGAGGTGTAACTCTGAACCAGGAGGTCAAGGTGCGATTCTCCGTCTTGGAGATCAATGCTTCTCTCTCCCTCTTTTCCTCTCTGAAAGCAATTTTTAAAAATATTTTTTAAAACCACTTAAAGAAAGTGTCTGGTATTGTAAAATGTACATCTGAGAGTTTTACTGAACACATTTTACAATTTATGGTTAGTCAGGACCTGGGCTTCGGGGTTCCAACTTCCCAGCAGAATCCAGACCTTGGGCGGCCAAGGGACTCATCTGCTGAAATACCACACGTGTGGAGGTGGCCACAGCGCTGACAGCAAGGATCAAAACAGAGCCAGAATATTGCATACGGTGAGATCATTTTTAAGTGGGTTTGTAAACAAGGATCACGGTTCGATGGATGGCCTGGTCCCAGCCTAGGTCAACCCCTGACCCAGGGAGGCCTTCTGACCCTCTGGTCCCAGGGGCTTGGTCTCGCCTGGATGCCCCTCTTGCTCAGACATGGACATCGCTCCGTCTGGAAACTGCAATTCCCCGCACACACCGGTGTCCCGCGTTCAGGTAGACAGCAAAGCCCCTTTAAGGCCAGGAACGGGTTTTACTTAAAAGAAAACGTCGCTCAAAAATAAAAAATTAAATTAAAAAAGCAGCCGCCTCTCGAGGGGACGTGTCCCGCCCATCCGCAAAAGCTACTCGCCGTCAGCCCCTCTGACTTTCCTCGCTGTCACTCAGGAAAACGGGGGCGGGTTCTTGCGAGCTGTCCAATCAGGGCGCGGCGGCAGGCACGCTCCCGAAACCGCGTGGACGCTCCCGGCGGCGCCCGGGGCCACGTCGCACCTGCGGTGAACGATCCGGGTGTCTCTGCCGCAGCATCAGCCCAGCCCACCCGGACCTGCACCCGCAGCGAAGCCTCAGGGATGGCGCCCGGGGACCCCCGACGCCGGGAGGTGGTGAGCGTGGGGGTCGAGGGGGCCGGGACAGGGACAAGGGCTGCTGGGAACCGGCTGTTAGCAGACCTGGCCTCCGGCGGTCAGGTCCCAAGTCTGCGGATCCGAGTTCCCCGGGTTCCGCTAGGACCTCGGTCCTCTCGGGCTCGCAGCGCGGGGCTGGGCGGGCAGCCGGGACCCCGGCGTCTTGTCCGGTTACAGACGCGGCGAGTTGGGCACGGAGACTCTCGGCAGCTCTGCGCCCGCAGCCCTGCCTCTCCCCAGATGGTGCGGGGACCACCGGGAGGGAGCGGGAGGGTCACCGGGGGAAACCGTGACTCGGTCTGCGGGGTTTGTGCAGAGGAGACGCTGTGGCCTTAGGGTCCTCAGCCCCTCCTGTCTCCTCAGGGGGACCCATTTTTCTTCGGTTTTTCAGATGCCTGGGAAGCAGGGTCTCCAATCCAGGACCCCGTCTCTCCCCGCCCCCGCCCCCTCCTGGCCCAGGGCGGAGCGATACATTCCTGAATTTCCGGATCCTTCCTCCGGTTCACAGCATCATTACCAACTATTTATCGTTTTTCCACAGGCCATGGCTTGCTCTTTTTAAAGATGTATTTATTTTTTTCTCTGTGGGTATTTTACATGAGAGGAAGGCCGAGAATAGACACCTGGAATCTTTGAATGAAACCCCCGTTCCCGTCCCCCAGGATGTGCCCTGGGCACAGACAAGCAGGGGAAGTCCTTCGCGGGGAGGTTTCTCTTCAGAAACTTTCCTGGGTGTCTTGTCCCGTGAGCACAGCCCCTCCCTGTGTTTGTCACCTGAAAAGACCGACTTAGACATGATTTTGCTTTTCAATAAGGGTTAAATATATTCCATCAGTAGAGCTGAAAGACAAAGTAGTTCCCATGGGCAAGAAAGAGGTGGATTTCGGGAAAAAATTTTTCAGTATTGCTTTACATTTGTATAGAATTCTTCTTTGACTCTTTCTTCCCCTGTAGTAAGTTTCTGAAGCCTGCTTTTTATTTTGGGGTGTTTTCAAATAAAATTCCAGGTTCAGACTTGCAGAGCAGAAGTGTTCAAGTGTGAGAAGTTATTTACAAACCAATTATTTTTCATCTAAATAGAAATAATTGACACCTTTTTCTGAAAAAAAGTACATCTGAGAGGTTTTCTAATTGAACTAGTAAAAGACACTTATTCCTCCTTCCTTTCCCCATAAATGCTGGGGTTATGTGATTTGGGTGGATTGTTCAAAACGGTATTTTATGTCATTCAAAATATCAAAGTGTGCTGCAAAGCAACTCCAGTGGTGTGTGAAGACCTGACAGCAGTGTATCTAAGGCCCCCTGGAGCCTGCAAAGGGAAGTACTTGGCGTCCCAGTGTTTCTTCCTGAAGAGCCTCCCCTGCAGGTGTCCTGTCTGCTCACACCCCCAGGGAAGGAGCCTTTACAGTGAGAAGCTACAGTCCTGAAGGCTGGGGGTGCAGGTGCACATGGGCGGGGGGGTGAAGCCCTTTCTGAGGTTTTAGTTGTGCTTCTCCTGGGCCTGTTTCTAGACTAGGTTGGAGTTTTGCATCCACAGTGTAGGTGCACTCGGAGTGTAATTCATGTACGTTGAGAAAGTCAGGAGTTCTGTGTCCTGAATTAGGGTTCAGGAATTTGGAGTTAATTTGGGTCAGAACCTTAAACTCAATCTAGCAGAGCATTTCCTCACTGTTGGATGAGGGTGTTGGAGCTCCCAGACTTCATTCCTGGGGCTGCTTAGGCGTCCCTCCCTCCTTCCCCAGGGACTGGCCCACTCCAGGGATTACATCTTAACCAGGAGAGTCTAGGATGCGGGACCTTCTGAAAGTGGATTTCCTTCTGTCCTGGGGAGAGCAGGTTGCTCATCTAGAGCTGATTCCAATGCTAGCGTTTCTTTACTTTGGATCCTTTATCCATTGAATACTTTGGCTCTAGTTTCCTGGCATACCTTGTAAGAACTAAGTAGAATTTTGTTCCTTTTAGGCAAAAGACTTTCCAGATGAGATGAATGTACTTAAGCACTCAGGTTAATTTTTCATTTTTACATCAGAGTTTGTGTGTGCACATCCCTGGAGAGCATTGACATTTAAAAGGCTAAAGCAATTGAATTTCTGTTTTAAGTGATGTGAGGTCAACTAATCAAAGTTTATATAAGTCTTTGAAAATCCTACTACATTTTAAAAAGTTACACCCAAATGCTTGTTGCATAGTAATACGCTACTTATTCCTGAAACTACCCCTTGTGTAGAGGAGGTCTGAGGGCAGTGTACCTAAGACCCCCTTGAGCCTGTGAGATATAGGAGAAGGATATACTCGGATGCAACTTGTCCTTTTAGTTAGCAACATATTTGAAATTTTCATTTTGTATGATTACACTTTTGTAACTCTTAGTGTTTTATATGTGTGTTTTTGTAACCCTTAGTGTTTAAAGGAACTAAATCTTAGAAGGGGTTCCTATGTACATAAGTTATAGTTAAAGAAAGACTAGTAAAATAGCATAACGTTCTCTGTTTAAATAAATCTGTAAGATAGAAAAAGTCTAACTTAAGAAGGCTCACTGAACAACCAATTCAAAGTTGGACAGCTGGTACTGCTCATTTGACAGTCAGCTCACTGTCCACAAATCCTGGTCCCACCAGTGCTGTTACTCTAGCTACCTCCAAATACACAGTTTTGATCATTTCTTGAGCTCCTGTTAATATTCCTTTCTATAAAAACAAGTCGCCAAAAACTGGTTTGGCCCAGTGGATAGAGCGTCGGTCTGCAGAATGAAAGGTCCTGGGTTCGATTCCAGTCAAGAGCATGTGCCTTAGTTGCGGGCACATCCCAGTGGGGGGGGGGGCGGTCTAAGAGGCAGCTGATCGATGTGTCTCTCTCATCGATGTTCCTGACTTTCTATCCCTCTCTCTTCCTCTCTGTGAAAAATCAATAAAATATTTTTTTAAGTCACCACAAATGCATATTGTTCTTAGCCATGTTTGTCCTTATAATGAGCAATCAGTCTGAATTGTCTGGTATTTGCTGACAGCTTAAGCTTCCTTCCCCCTCCCTCTTTCCTTGTGTCCACACCTGGACAGGCTGATGAGAAAGTCCAGGGCTCCCTCCTTGGCACTGGCTTCAGATTGCAACCACACAAGCCCCAGTCTGTGTGTAGAATTCTTGCTTTGGCCTCGCCCATGACAAGGATTCTTTGCTTGAACAACTTCAGTCTGGCTCCTGAACTTTTTCCTAGACCTATCTTTGCACTTCTTTGTAAAATCCAGTTTTAGCAGGAACCTTGCAAAGTTGGGTGAACCAGAATCCCCCACCCTCCTATCTGACCACCGTCCATGTCTGATCACTTTCCTCCTCTTGCACCATCAGGTGAGGCCTGATACCCCTGGCCTGTCTGCAGTAGGAATCCTGTTTGGTCGGTTTAGCCAGAAAACCCTCACCCCAATTCCTTTTTTAGTAATTTTCTATCCACTGAACCCCACCCTATTCTCTCACTTGTATTCAAAATTGAGCCCAATCTCATTTCTCACCTACTGTGAAATCCCATCACAGTGGTCTGTATGCCTTTTGCAACGGTTCTGAATAAACCCTGCTTTACCATCTTTGACAGGTGTCATTGAATATATTTTCTTTAATACTCCAGCTACAATAAAATCTCAGGCCTGGCTCCTTTCCTTGCTCTCTCAAGCCACTTCAGAGCTTCTTAAGAGGCCCACCCTATCCTACCCTGAGACCTCAATTATGAGAATCATAGGCCTTTTCCAATGCAGGTGACCCAAACTATTGGAACTGTGAGCAGCATGTCCCAATGTGACCACCCTTATGGGTCTGTCTTCTCTTGCTCTGACTTACTCACCTGCTCTACTGTCTGAAGGTGATTGACACTGTGTGTGCTGCTGAATGCTGGGGAGCTGGTGCTGTGAGCTTCACAGATAAGAAGAAGCTAAAGGAGATCATCAACACCAAACCAGTATTATATGAAATGCTGAATGGTATTCTTTAAGAAGAGGAAGAAGAAGAAAAAGGAGGAAAAAGTGGCTGCTTTAAACTAGAGCATGAATGGGACTAGAGAGCATTACGCTAAGTGAAATAAGCCCGTCAAAGAAAGTTATGTATCACATCTCACTCATTTATGGAATATAATGAACAACATAAACTGATGAACAAAAACAGATCCAGAGACAGAGAAGCATTGACTGTCAAACCTCAGAGGGAAGGTAGGGGAGGGAAGGGGTAAGGGGAAGAGATCAACCAAAGGACTTGTATGCATGCATATAAGCCTAACCAATGGACACAGATACCAGGGGGAAGGGTGGGGACATGAGAGGGGGGGGGGGAAGTGGAAGGGATAATGGGGGATGAGGACACATATGTAATACCTTAATCAATAAATTTTGTTAAAGAATAGAATATAATTTTTTAAAAAACTACAACTAAAAGACAAAATGTCTATCACCCAGAATCACGGGAAAGCTGGCTCAGCAGAAGTTTGACAACTAGAGGGAAAGAGAAAAGGGCATTGAGATGTACACAAATGCGGAAAAGCTGAGGTACAAGAGGTGGGCAAATCTGGCTGGCGGCTGAGCGTGCTGTTTTTTTCAACCAGAAGAGAGATACAAGCTCCTGATTACTCTAAACTCCATTTTCTAGCAAGACTCTGGGGGCCCAAACTCCTGCGGGGAGAAGCTGGACTGTCTGCCATCCGGTCAGAAAGTGAGGGTGGCTCTCTTGCAGAGGTGCATGCAGGAATCATTGTTTGTTGCACTGGGGTACAGGTCGAGGAAACTCCAAGATGCAGAGAAGGCTGACTGGCAGCCATCACTGTTTGCCACGCCCTAGACTAGTGATTCCCTGAGACCCTGCCCCACACAATTACAAACCCACCCAAGCCCTGCACAGCGGCTTTTACATATAAATGGCCTGCTCTATCTCAGCTTAACCATAACAAACTGCAGCTCTTGTCAGACAGCTCCAAAACCTCCAAGCAAAGAGAAGAAATCTGCAGATCATGCTGTGTCTCCTGCTGGGTGGCCTCAGACAGTAGCTGACCTGCACCCCATTGGAGATCCAGAAGCCAGTGTGCCTAGTGGTCAGGATGAGACGACACCAGGTTTCAACTCCTTACATCCATAAGTGACACATTCAAGAGGAAGACTCGGCACCAAAGCCCCACTGAAACAGGTCCTGCCCCATAAGGATGTCCCCAGTACAGTAGTTCTTCCATTAGAGACACAGCCAATTGGCCTGGAGGTCATTCCTCCCAGTGCACCAACAGCAATCAAGGCTTAACTACAATACTTTACTTGGCCCACAAAGGGGTGCACCAAGAGTGTCCACCTCAGATGATAGGGGAGGCTGAACCACTGGGCCATATTGGACACCTAGCACACAAAGCTACTCTACCAACTCAGGGAAGCAGCAAAAATGCAAAGACAAAGAAACATCAAAAACGAAAGAAATGGAGAAAAGCAGAATATTAGGCATAGAGTTCAAAACCACATCATAACGTTACTCAATAATCTTCTAAAAACTGACAAGAAACTTGGACCTTTAAGGGTCTTAATGAGAATGCCAAAAAAAGTTGAAAGGACTAGTCAGAAATTAAGCATACACTGTCTGAAATAAAGAATATACAGAAATTCAACAATAGATCAAAGGACCCCAAAAATCAAACCAAATATCTGAAATATGAGAAAACAAAAAACACCCAACCTGAAAAACAAATAGAAAAAAAAATCCAAAAATTTGAAGATAATGTAAGGAGCCTCTGGGACAACTTTAAGCGTATCAACATCTGAATTATTGGGGTGCCAAAAGAAGAGAGGGAGCAAAATATTGAAAACCTATTAGAAGAAATAATGACAGGAAACTTTCCCTACCTGATGAAAGAAATATACTTCAAGTCCAGGAAGCACAGAAAACCCAAACAAGAGGAATCCAAAGAGGACCACACCAAGACACATTATAATTAAAGTGCCAAGGGCAAAAGACAAAGAGAGAACCTTTAAAGCAGCAAAAGAAAAAGTTAACCTACAAGGGAGCATCCATACAACTGTCAGCTGATTTCTCAACAGAAACTATGCAGGCCAGACACGAGTGGCAAGAAATATTCAAAGTGATGAACAGCAAGAACCAACAACCAAGATTACTCTACCCAGCAAAGCTATCATTTAGAATTGAAGGTCAGATAAAGAGTGTCACAGACAAGAGAAAGCTAAAGAAGTTCATCACCGCCAAACCAGGATTATGTGAAATGCTGAAGGGTATTCTTTAAGAAAAGGAAGAAGAAGAAAAGGGTAAAGATAAAAATTATGAACAACAAAATGACAACAAGTACATACCTATCAAGTGAATCTAAAAATCAAGTGAATGAAAAATCTGATGAACAGAATAAATTGATGAGTATAATAGAATCAGGGACATAGAAAGGGAGTGAACTGACAATTCTCAGGGGGGGGAAATGGACAAAAATCTTACACCTATGGATGAAGACAGTGGCTGGGGAGTAAGGGAATGGGGTAAGGTGGGGAATCAGGTGGAGGGGAGCTATAGCAGAAAGAAAGAAGAACATCTGTAATCTGAATGATAAAGATTTATTTTTTAAAAAAAGAAAGTATAAATTTGGGAATATTGGGGACCAGGCAGGAGCCCAACTCAAGGGGAAGGACACCACCCCCCTCTGGCCCTGCTATCCCTTTTATTCAGATTGTGGGATATACCCATAGCCCTTAGGCAGGCAATTCCAATCAGCAAGGATTTACATAAAATTAAAAGGTGGAAGTTGTTTTAGCTACCATTGTCTTAACTAAACAGTGTGTAGTTGGCTCTGACCTTTCAGAGCTTCAAGGTTGACTAGCCTTCTGGGTTCCTTGTCCACCCTTCTCTGCTGGTGAAGACAATGGGTGGCTTCCAACAATATTGTTTTCCATAGTGGCTGTACTAATTTACATTCCCAGCAGTAGTGGGCCCTTCTCTGCCCTTTATGGAACATTTTATCTGATTCCATTTTTCTCCTCTCTTAGTATACCATTTTACATTTTTTTTCAGTTGGTCTTGAGTTTTCAGTATACACATACAACTAACATAAGCTCTCCGTAACACTGTACTTCTCTACTGGAGGTGCAAGAGTATTTCCAATCCCTCCCTCCTTGTCTCTTGTAACATTGCTGTTATTCATTTCACTTATCTATAAGCTATAATTACTGAATATATTTTTACTATTAGGACTTTGAACATAGTGTTATTTGTCAGATTAAATAACAAAAATAAATTATTTTACTTTCATTTATTCGTTATCTATTTTTATCATTACCTTCTTCCTGACAAATTTAACATTTCTTACAAAGCAGGTGACAAATTCCCTAATTCTTGTTTGTCAGAAAGTCATCATTTATCCCTCTTTTTTAATCCTATCCTAGAGGCTTAGTGCACAAAAATCATGCATGGGGCGGGGGGGCGGGTCCTAGACCTGGCCAGCAATCAGGACCAATCTGTGGTGTGACTGGTGAGGCGATTGGGAAGGCCCCCACTAGTCACCCACCTTGGCTGGCCTGGGGCCTGCCATCTGGAAACAGCTCTTTCATTATCATAGAAACCAGTCGTTCCACTAGTTTTTGGTTGATTTGCATATTAGGCTTTTATAATACTGGTTATAATAAAAGCCTAATGTGCAATTTGTCCCCTTGGGCAGTCTTTTGACCGGGAATTCCAGCAGGAGACCGGGAGTTTGACTGCTTGCTACAATGTGTGCTGACCACCAGGGAGTGGCGCAGATCATGGCGGGCATCGGGGACACAGAACTGGCAACGGATGGCAGTGGAGACGCTGCCAGCCCCAATGGGCCCCAGCAAGAGCAGGACCACAGCAGGATGGTGGAGCAGGTGAGCAAGCAGCACCAGACCAAAGAGAGACCCAATCACCCTGCCAGTCACCCCACAGATGGCAACCTGCAGCGCTGCAACCTGGCTCCCAGGCGCTGAGGGAGCCAGGCAGGGGGCCGGGCCCTGATTGATTGTCCCATGGGAAGGATGGTGGGAGGCAGCAGGCCAAGATGGGATGCCAGGCAGGGCTGTGGAGCTCTGAGCCTGGGGGCGGGATCTGGGGTGTGATCCCCAAAAGCCAACCCAAGGGATCCCACCTGTGCACAAATTCATGCACGAGGCCTCTAGTATATACTTCTTTTTCTTGATTTTAGAGTGGAAGGGAGAGGGAAAGAGAGAGACTCATTGATTGGTCACCTCCTGCACGCTCCTACTGGTGATTGAGCCCACAACCCAGGCATGTGCCCTTGACCAGAATTGAACCTGGGACCCCTCAATCTGCAGGCTGACACACTATCCACTGAGCCAAACAAGCTAAGACTATCCCTTATATTTAAAAGATAAAATTGCTCTACATAGACTTCTTGGATGGTGTTTCAACATTTATTTCACATACTCTCTTCCTGTTTGCATAGTTCCTGGAAATAAGTGATTTCATTCTCATCCTTACTTCTCCATAACTATAGTTCCTCCTCCCCAGCTTCATTTACGATATTCTCTTCATCTTTGATTTTTTTTTTCTTAAGTTTGAATATGATAATTCTAGGTGTGCATCTTTTGGGTTTTATCTTGTTTGGTGACCTCTGAGATTCCTGAGTTTGTAGTTTGGTGTCTTTCATTGGGGAAGCTCTCGGTCATCATTGCTTTACTTATTTACTGGGGTTTTTCTTTTTAATCTTTATTCTCCTTCATCTGTATGTTGCACCTTTTGTAATTGTTCCAAAGTCCTTGGGTTTCTGGGGGGAGGGAGGGTTGGGTATTTCCTTTTTTTTTTTTTTCTGTGCATTTTAGTTTTGAAAAGTTGTATTCACATTTCCCCTATAAAATCCCAGTCATTTTGGCTCTGGTGAAACAGAATCTTTGAGGACAGGTCTTGTTAAGAAGAGAAGAATATTGTGGGCACATTTCAGAATGGCTATTTTCTTCTCTCTCCAATTTTGGAGACAGTGGTTTGCCCTGTGACCTCAATTCTTTGATAGCTCTAGAAAGAGTTGTTGATTTTAAGTTTTTTTGCTTTTTCCTGGTGAAGATGGGACAGTCACTTGAACTCCTACAATGCAGAGGAGAAACCAGAGGTCTCTGACTCCATGTTTTAATGTTTGACTGCTGGTCTGCTGGAAAAACCAGTATTACTCCTGAGGAGAGAAAACCCACTTCTTCCCTCTACTGTTACTCAGAACACTTCAATTCTGACACTTCTGGTCACCAAATATGTAAAGCTGTCTCCCCCAAGCAATTATCTGTGATACCAGCTGGTATCCTGCAATTTAATCATAACACTGTCTCTCTGGAGATATTGTCATATCCTACAGGTTAAGGTCTCAGTCCCATGAGACTGCCCCACTTACCCCACCCCCACTTCAGATGCCAGTCCCGAGCAGTAGATCTGCAGGTTATTCAAACTTCTATCTGACTTGGTTACAAATCAAAGGTTCCTATAAATCCCCTCATTGGGTTTGATTAATTTGCTAGAGTGCTCTAGCCAATCATAAGTAGTAGGTCTGCAATTTACTCACAACGTCTTTCTGACTTGGTTACAAATCAGAGATTGCTATAAACCCCCTCGTTGGGTTTGGTTAATTTTCTAGAACTCCAGGAAACATTTAAGTTTACCGGTTTATGAAAAGATACAGATAAATAGATAGGTAAAGAAATACTCTCAGCAAGCGCTGTAAGCTCCCTGTGAATTTGGGCGTATCACCTTCCCGGTACATGAATGTTCTCACCAACCCAGAAGCTCTCTGAACCCCATACTGTTGGGAATGTGCAATCTTCCTCACATAGGCATGATCAATTATTAACACCATTTTCAACCCTTATCCCTGCTCTGGAAGACAGAGGGGGGTAGCTGAAAATTCCAAGCTCCAAATCATGGAGCCATCAGCAGCCCAACCAGAGTCTCCTCATTAGAACAAAAGATGATCTTCCTGCCAGGAATCGGTCAGAGTTGAATATACAGGCAGACCTCACTTCGTTGAATTTTTTGCAAATTGAATGCAAGACCCTCAAGCAGTAAAAAGAAATTCTAACTTGCTCCATTGCAATACTCACTTATTGTGGTAGTCTGGAACTAAACCTGCAATATCTTTGAGGTATATATTTTCTGTTATCTAACAACTGACAACTTGAAAGCCTTAGCCCTCCTTCTTCCCCCTTGTGTCCCATATCTGTACAAGGTGATTTTTTAAAAGCCTGGCTCCTCACTTCTTTGATGCTAACAAAATATTCAGTCCATGAAAGCCCTCTCTGTGTGTCTGTGTGTGTGAACTGTCACCCTAGCCCATACCTAACCTCAGTTGAAAAAAAAAAAAACAGCCCAGCCCAGCTGGCATGGTTCAGTAGTTGGGCATGAACCTGTGAGCCTAGAGGTCACGGTTCAATTCCCAGTCCGGGCACTGCCCAGGCTGCAGACTTAATCCTCAGTAGGGACATGCAGGAGGCAGCCAATCAGTGATTCTCTCTCATCATTGATGTTTCACTCCATTCTCTACCTCTATCTCTGAAATCCATAAAAAATATTTTTTAATCCAATCCAGACTTTTTTCCTTGCTCTCTCAAGCCATTTCCCACTTGCTTGAGAAGGCTGCCCATCTCTCCCTACATACTTCAGTTTCAAAAGTTATAAATCCTTTTATATGTTCCTGGTAGGTATGGATTGGTCTCAATTATTCATCCAAACTTTGGGTGGGGTTGGAGGTCCACCTTTCAATGCAGGTTATAGGAAACGTAACATACTGTATATACATATTGCAACACACTTTGCTTTTTTTCTATTGATAAATCCTCCAGATCTTTTCATAGCAATACCCTTTGTTTTTAAAAAGTACATATAGTGAATTTATGTTACCCATTTTTTCTAAATAGACTCTTGGCTTGATACCAGTTTTTGCTGCCAAAACCATGAATGAAAACTCAGATTGCAACTTTATAGGGCAAACAAACATATACAAATTATGTTCTTTTCCAATCTTAATTATTTCTTAATTTTATCATTAACTGTATTCAGAAAAGATTGTACAAACTGAGTTATGCTAAGGCTTAGAACAAACACCCTTGTTCCCATCCCTGACTCATTGCTGTCCTGCCCCCTAGATGACCAATGTCCTGATTTATTCTTCGTACCTTTGTCATCTATTGTTTTTCACTAAGCAGTGTTCTTTCCGTTTTGCCTCCTTTGATCTTCCAAAGAATGAGAATGGATGGAGTTCCTTGAAAAGGTTTTCCCTTGGATTCTTAGCCTCTGTGGACAAAACGGGGACACATGCTAACCTGACAAGCTCAGGAAATGCCTGCATGGCAGCCTTGCAAACTCAGAGACCTAAAATAACCACAAAGGATAATCTAAAATTAAAACAACTAGCCTTTGGCTCAGTGGCCTGCGGACTGAAGGGTCCTGGGTTCTATTCTGGTTTGATCCCCTGTAGGGGGTGTGCAGGAGGCAACTGATCAGTGATTCTCTCTCATCACTGATGTTTCTATCTCTCTGCCCCTCTCCCTTCCTCTCTGAAATCAATAAAAATATTTTAAAACTTTTTTTAACTAAAAGCAGTTTATGGCAGGTAGTCATGTTCTAGGCTAGATCTTCCCTAACAAAAGTCAATCTTTACCTTAACTGAACTTGTCTATTGTCTTTTGCATCTAAGGTAACATACCTTTGGAATGTCAGGATATCTTCTCTTTTTCCAGACTCCTCAGGGTACCAGAGCAGAGGCTACAAATCCTCTCATTGTTATTTTTGTCATATTAATTGTTTACTATTAACTATCCTGTACCCACCTATGTAAAAGATGTATATGTCTGTCATTTTATCTTTTGTTCAACCCGAGCCCCCCCCCACTATGTCTTTGCTTTCTACCACCTCCCTAATCTATCACAAATCAATTTCTTTCCTTTTTTAATATATATTTTATTGATACCAGAAAGGAAAGGTGAGATAGAAACTTCAGTGATGAGAACCATCGGTCGGCTGCCTCCTGCACGCCCCCTACTGAGGGTCCAGGGCAAACCCGGACGTGTGCCCTAACTGGGAATCCTGTGGTGACCTCCTGGTTCGTAGGTTGATGCTGGCATCTGGGGCTTGGGGCCTGATCTAGGACAATGGGCTTCAAATATCCACCGGAGCCAAGAGCCCGGAGACCACAGGATTCTTTAAAGTACCAGAGAAGTGGGGGTTGGGAGGCGGAAGGGCGGACATCTCCTTGCTGGAAATTCAACCATCAAAATGGAACCAGAGGCATCATTACATATGAAGAGGTCATTTTTAAGTGTCTCTGTTTTTGGAGAAGGGTCGTGAGTGGCCTGACAGCCTTATGGTTAAAGGTCAGGTTCAGACCCAGTGCTAAGACAAGGTCGGCTCAAAGGCGTGACCTCCAGCTTGCTGTCACTTGGACATGAGGGGGCGGGATCTTGCAAACTGTCCAATCAGGGGAGTCGCCGGTAATGTACGTGAGGGCGGCGCTCTGATGACGGCTTGGACTGTGGTTTCTTCACTTCTCTCGCCGTCCGCGGCTTTTAAAGGCGTCGGGTGGCTTCTCCACACCCTCTGCCTCTGAGGCCGGCAGTTGCTGCCAGAGTCTGTGGACAACAGGGACCCCCTGAGGTCGAAGATGGTGAGTCGTGGGCCGGCCGGCTGTGGGAAGTCGGGAAGGAGGGGTTGGCGGAACCGCGCGGCTGGCCCCGCCTCCCAGAGGACACCCCCAAGTTCGGGGATGTGAGGCCGCGGGTGGCGCGGCACGCAGCTTGGGGGCTCCGCGGCAACCGGACCCGCCGGCGTTCTCTCCGTCACCGGCTGTGTCTCCCCGAGAATGTTCAGTGGTCACGGGGAGGACCTTCAGGGGACAATCGTGACTCAGTCTCGGGGGTCCTATGTGGGAAAACTCTGGTCTCTCTGGCCCCCAGGCCGTTCTCCCCAGGAGGACCCGTTTCCTCTTGAGTTTTATAGACGTTTGGGGGGCAGGGCCTCAAATCTACGACTCTGCCCCCCCCAACCTAGGTCTGTCTCTCTGGGACTGTCAGTAAGCCCCTAAATTTCCAAATCTTTCCCGCATTCCCGAACGCCATCTTCCCCTCCCTAATCCAAGGCATCGTTATTAACTGTTTGACCACCATGGTGCATTTCACACTACATAGTATTTTAATTGTGTCATTTCTCCGCACAGCCATGGATGTTTCTCTCTCTCTTTCTACAGATTTTTTTTCTTGCCTGTGGATGTTATATGGGAGAGGAAAGTGTGGAATGGCCACCTGGAATGGTATTGTGCACAAAGCCTTGTGTGTCTCCCCGGGATCTTTAGTGGGCTTAGACAGCCTATGGGTTGTCCCCGTTTGGAAACTCCCTGGGTGATCTGACGTTTTCATCACAGTTCCAGGTCTCTGAGTTTGTGGTTTTATTCACTTTAATTTTCCTTTTTTCCCCAATAAATATAAATGTATTTAACCAATAGCTCTTGAAAGACTATATTTCCAAGGAAAAGGTGAATTTCAGGGAAAAATTCCACTATTACATCCATTTGTTAAAATTTTTTTCCCATGAGCAGGTGTAGAAACACTATGAGATCTGTTATTTTGGTTGATTTCAAATGCAATATCAGGGCTTAGACTGGCAACATCTAATAGTGTGTTTAATATGATCGTTTCCCAAACAGTTACTTCCATGGAAATAATAATTAACTAACATTTATTATCTAAAAGAATAGATATTTGCAGAATTTCTGTTGAACTAGAAAAATGCCTTGGAATATTCTCCCATCTTTACACACAAACATTGGTTTTGAGTCATTTTGCTGGATTGGTCAAACACTCGGTTTGTATATTTAAGATATCGGTGTCCAAAATAAATAAATGAATGAATGAATGAATGAGTCATTTTGCTGGATTGGTCAAACACTCGGTTTGTATATTTAAAATATCTGTGTCCAAAATAAATTAATGAATGAATGAATGTAAGTAAGTAAGAAGTAAGTAAAGTAAGTAAGTAAGTATTGGTGTCCAGAGCAACTGGGTGGGAAGCTGAAGCCTGAGGTCAGTGTCTCCAGGCTTAGGCCAGCTTGAGCCTGAAAGGGAAGTACTTGAAGGCCCAGTTTGTTCTTCCTGGGGAGCCTTCCCTCATAGGTGTCCTACATGCTCCCACCCACCAGGGAAGAAGCCTTTATGCTGAGAGAAGCTACAGCCCTGAAAGTGGGCGATAGGGAAAGAGGGGTAGAGGGAAGGATATTCTTTCTAAGGTTGTAACTGATTTCCTTGGTCCTGTTTCTGGATACAGGCTTGTGGATTGCATCCACTGTGTAGGTGCACTCAATAATTTGTGTACATTGAGAAAGTCTGTGAAGGTCAATTCTGTCTTGGTTTATGAACTTGGGAGTTTTTTTGAGGGGGTAAGACCTTAAGTTGAATCTGGCTAAGAATTTCCTCGCTTGTGAAAATTAAAGCCTGAGAGAAGAAGCCTTTCCATTACCTCAGGAGAGGGGTGTGTATAGCTCCCAGAGCCCCCCAGCCTTCCATCATCAGGGACTGACCCACTTTGAGACTTGTATTCCACCTGGCCAGTTGGTGCTCAGTGGTTGAGCGTCAGTCAACTTTGAACCAGGAGGTCACTGTTCCATTGACTCCCAGTCAGGGAACACAGTCCCCAGTAGGGGGCATGCGGGAGGCGGCAATGGATGATCCTCTCTCGTCATTGGTGTTTCTTTCCCTCTCCACCTCTGAAATCAATAAAAATATTTTTTTCTTAGAAAGAGTTATGTCTCAATAGGGCTGTATGGACTGCAAGCTTCAGAATGTGGCTTTTCTTCTGAACTATGGGGAAGAAGGCAGTTTATCTTACCGGATTTGAAGATTTACATTTCTTTCTTTGGATACTCATACTATTGCATATTGAAGCTCTGTGCTCTGGTTTTCCTTAGCAGTCTGTAGTATTATTTTCTGGGTGAGTATGTAAGATTTTTAGTTCTTGGGCTTCCAAAATGTAAGTTAATTGAGAGAGATATAGGAGTAAGGTAAGAAAATCTGGAACCAAACAAAATGTTTCTTTTAGGCAAGAGATCCTCAAGATATGAGATGAGTGTATTTGAGCTCTTCGGTAGATTTTACATTTTAGGTCAGTTTTTGTATATGCGTGTTCCTGGAGAGCTTTAAATTTTAAATACTGTAATATTGCTTAGGGAAAAAGGGAGTGAAATCCTGTTTTAATTAATAGAAGAAAAACAACTCAAAACTTACATAAATCTTTGAAAATCCTAATACATCTAATGGATTAGGCCCAAAATAAAATTATGATATGCTTTACCCTGGCCAGACAGCTCAGTTGGTTAGAGCACTGTCCCACTGGCCAAGGCGCCAGACTCCATCCTAGTCAGGGCACACGCAGGAAGCAACCAGCCAATGCATGCACAAATAAGTGGAACAACAAATCAGTGTTCCTCTCTCTCTCTCTCTCTCTCTCCCTCTCTCTCTCTCTCTCTCTCTCTCTCTCCCCTCTTCTCTTCTCTTCTCTTCTTTCCTCTCTCTAAACTAAATGAATCAAAGTTGTTTACAAGTATGTTGCCTAGCCTTTGTGGCTCAGTGGTTGAGAGTCAACCTATGAACCAGGAGGTCCCGGTTCGATGCCCAGTGTGGGGCATGCAGGAGACAGCCAGTCAGTGATTCTCTCATCACTGACGTTTCCCTTCCTCTCTGAGATAAATAAAAGTATTTTTAATGTATGATATGGCCCTAGTCGGTGTGGTTCAGTGGAAAGAGCATCGATCCATGGACTGAAGAGTCCCAAGTTCGATTCCAGTCAAGAGCACGTATCTCGGTTGCAGGTTCTAGGCCCTGGTCAGGGTGCCTGCAGGAGCCAGTCATAAGTGTGTCTCCCATCAATGTTTCCGTCTCTCTCCCACCCTTTCTAAAAATCAATAGAAAAATGTCCTTGGATAAGGATTAAAAACAATAACAACAAGTATAATATCCTTTTATACTTTGAAATAATACCCCAGTGTGATATATAAGAAGATATAATGCCTCTGGTTAGTTTGGTTAGAAAAATATTTGAGATTTCTCTTTTTTCTTGTGGTTTAAACTTTTATAAATATTAGTGTTTAAGTGATTATGTCTTAGAATGGTTGAAAAGAGAAACAATTTTAAATTTAAAAAGCAAAAGTAGTTTAATTTAAAATAATGACTATTAAATAGGAAAAATTTATTGTGTATACACACGCGCACGCACACACACACACACACACACACACACACACACACACACGCTAGAGGCCCGGTGCACTGGAGGGGGGTCCCTCAGCCCGGCCTGCCCCCTCTCACAGTCTGGGAGCCCTCAGGGGCGGGAGGCAACCTGGCCAGCAAGGGAAGGCGACACCCCATCACACCTCTGCTGCTGCCACTGCTGGCAGCACAATCCTCCAGCGGCCCTGGGCAGCTGGGCAGCCGCCATCTGAGGCTTGACTGTGCCTTGGGCCAGCCCTGGGCGGCTGGGGGAATAAAGGGACTGGGGGACTCCAGAGGCAGGTGCATGGAGCGCCCAGACCTGCATGGGAGCAGGCCTGACTGTGCTGCGCACCTGCCGCCCCAGCAGGGCTAAGGGGACTAGGCGCCACCATCTTTGAGGGCATGGCAGTCAATTAGTATATCCCTTCCTTATTGGCTGTGGGTGTTGCCATCTTTGCAACAGCATGAGGGTTAATTAGCATATCCCCTCTTTATTAGATAGGATTGCTTAGAAAACAATGCATGCAATGGCTAGCAAAAGTCTATGTAAGGTAAGGTTTAAAGTCAACTCACTGCTCAAACATACTGGTCCCCTCCAAGCTCTTGTTTCCGCCATCTGCAGTAACCAGTGTTAAATTTTTTAAGTATCCTGTTAGTGTTTTTTTATAACGAGCAGTTGAACCCCACACTTTTTAATATTTGACTGCTCATGGCTGATTCCCCCTCCCTCTGCCCTGCAGGCTCCCACCTGGACAAACTGATAAAAGGGTCTGAGTGGGCTTTCCTCTAGAGATGGCAGGAAATTCAGATCACACAAGCCCCTGCCCTTGGATAAGGATTCTTGCCCCAGCTCCACCCCCAACTGACTATAACAGTTGGTGCCACAAGCCACCCGGTGCATCTGTTGCTGCTGCCTGATGGCAGCCCTCCCTGTGTGCACTGTGAGCGGTGCTAACCCCTGTAGCATTGCTGAACCTACCAAGCTCTAAATTGATGTTCAGCTTATCAGAACTGACAGTTTCCAGAATTCCAAGCCCTGGTCAGTGTGCCCCCGGTGGTTGGGCGTCGTCCCAGGCACAGAAGGTGCTGGGTCTGTTTCCAGACAGGGCACATGCGCAGATTTCGGGCTCAATCCCAGGTAGGGGGCATCCAGGAGGCAGCGGATGGATGATGTTTCTCATTGATGTTTCCATCTCTCTAGCCTTCCCTCCCTCTCTCTCTAAAAATCAATACTTTAAAAAAAAATTCTGAGGAATTTGGAAACATGAGTATGGGATCAGGACCCTCCTTAACTTAATCCTGGGTCTTTGTTGGGGTTTATCTATTAGAGTGATCCTGTGACAGAGGCTGGGTCGGCCCCAATGTGTAGAGCACAGGTGGGAGAGGGGGTCTGTCCCCTGGGCAAGAGGTGGACCCATTAGCTGGTTGTTCCTAGAAGAGCAGTTTTTAAAGAGAGAAAAGAGGGGGAAAGGCAACAAGTATGTGGCAGACTTATCCACACTCCTAATTCCAGAGGGATCCCACTAACTTTAATAAGCAAATACCCCGATAAGGGAGTTACTGAATATAATATAGAATACAAATAGGGATATTTCACCTTAACTATAAAAACTATGGTCTTACCTAATTTCTCCATGGTCATAGCACCCATTTTCTTAAAGTATACCACAACCATCAGGGAGGGTTTAAACCGCTGAGTTATAAGTTAAATTGTAATTTAGTCTTTGGCACTTTCGAATTATATTAACAAAGTGGGACTGCACTGTCCTTAGCACCAGTTAAAGTCATATGGCCTAATGAAACCAAACAGAGCCGTGAAGGGTCTCAACGCCACTGCACACCGTTTTAGTGGAGAAGTGGTCATCCCTTCTGCTTTACCTATGAGCAGCTAAATTTGTCCTTTTTTAAAAAAGATAGTTTGAATTTAACTCAATAGAATAAATTCCTAAATGAGCTTAACATGCTTAAAGATCCTTCATTGACTGATGGAAGGAGCAGTCTTTAATTGCATTGATTATAATAACTGGATAGTTTATAACTTTCTATTAAAATCATAGTTACATGATTTCACTATGGTTAACAAAGGTGAATTTTTACTTGGCTTGTTCTTCAAGAAAGAATGACTTCTCACAGTGGATTACTGCAACCTTTAGGCTGTGGTCATACCAAATAAGCCCTTATTTTCCATCCCCAACATCATAGCAATTACTGCCTCTATCCACTCAGCAACTGGTAAATATCCTGTCACCACAGATTTGACTTTGTTCTGCTCAGTACCTATGTCAGCAGCCTCTCAGCTGCAGTTGCCCTTCACCTCTGAAGGGACATGGTACACCTTTCCCTGGTTACCCTCAGGGACCCTCAGCACCTTTGTCAGCACCCACAGTCTCTGCAGCAGGATCTGAACGGTTTTCACTTGTTCCAAGAGCACAGGTATGACACTACACCAATGACATCCTCTTCTGAGAGTATTCAGGACATAAAAATAGTGACAAAAAGAGTTCATAAAAAGGCGAGAGGCCATTGCCGCATAAATGAGGTAGGTGAGTGCCTTGTTTAAATTCCCAAAAAGTATTTGGTAATCTGGACACAGTGAAGAAATCGCTGTTATCTCTCTGAGCACCCACAACATTGACTAGATTCTTTTGGTGCTCTGGAGGCAACATAGTCTTTGTTTTCACATTTTACTTGAATCTGTTTAGGTTATTACTTGCAAGCTGGCCGGTGTTGAATAGGTATGGCTAAGAAAAAAAAAAGGCTCTGGATTTGGTCAAATTACCATACAACAGGCACTCCCTCAGCACCATCAGTCACTGTTTCCCAATAGAGGCTTCAGTGACTTCCTGTCATGCCCCCTGGAGTTACCCATGATGGCTCCAAACTGTATGCCTTAGAACTACAGTTGTCGCCGGGACTGGTTTGGCTCAGTGGATAGAGCGTCGGACTGCGGACTGAGGGGTCCCGGGTTCGGTTCCGGCAAGGGCATGTGCTTTGGCTGCGGGCACATCCCCGGTGGGGGGGGGGGGGGGGGGGGCGGGGGAATGCAAGAGGCAGCTGGTCGATGTCTCTCTCTCTCATCGATGTTTCCAACTTTCTATCCCTCTCCCTTCCACTCTGTAAAAAAATCAATAAAATATATTTTTTAAAAAAAAACTACAGTTGTCACTGCTTTTACAGAGCTATCCTGAAAATATCACCTCTTAGGAATTTACCCATTATGCCCTGGGACCTGTGAATATCACCTCAAGAACTCAATTCCCCTGTAGAGACTCCTTCAGACAAGATACGGCTAAACCTGTGCCTTTTGGCCCAGCTGGAATGCCTTGGTGGTTGAATGTCAACCTATGAACCAGGAGGTCACTGTTTGATTCCCAATAAGGGCATAGTCCCCAGGTTGCAGGCTCCATCCCAATGTGGGGTATGCAGAAGGCAGCTGATCAGTGAGTGATTCTCTCTTCTCATTAGTGTTTATATCTCTCCCTCTCCCTTCCTCTCTGAAATCAATAAGACAATATTAAAAATAGTAAACCTGTGCCCTTTGGCATGCCCTACCGGCGGGAGGGGGTGGCCTTTCCTCTCCTCAGTTCCTTGCCAGGTGCCATGGAGCTGAAGGAGGTCACCTCTTTCTAAGACCTCCAGACTTACTGGGGAGCTTCTCAGGATTCCCTGAGTTAAAAGCAATGGGAGTTTACAAACTTCTGGGATTACATCACCTCATTCCTACATGATGGAGCTCAGGCAGACTTACTACTGTTAATCCCTTAATTGGAGCATCCTTTTAAAGGATGGGACTCAAGAGTTAACATGACTGACCAAACGTCAGGCAATCATCTTAGCACTGACCAGCAACTGGCTTTGCTGGCCATGTTTACAGACTCTTGGGTGATTGCCTACAATTTGCCCTTTTGTGGTAAACAAATTCTATGATTTTTCTTGCTTGACACAGTATAAATCAAGTTAATGCCTCTCTCCACACTTACTAAGGCCACAACGTGAGATCTTCCCAGGACGCTCCTCCAGGTGGGAGTCTAGGCACTAGGACTGGTAACAAAGGAACTCATTTCACTTCTCAGAATATAGGGTAGAAGGCTCTTGAAAAAGGCTTCAGTGGAAGTTTCTCTTCCAAGTCTCAGGGTGCAGTCCTCATAGAACACCATAATGGCTTATTCAAATAACTTCAAATCAGTTGAATGAAAGATGGCTTCTTTCAGCCATCAGTCATCAGCAATCATTATTAATGTAAGCCTTGCCTTTTTTTTCTTACTGGACTTGGCTTTTTTTACAGCAATTTTAGGTCTGCAGAAAACTTGATCAGAAAGTCTAGAGTTCCCACATAACCCCTCTGCCTCCACATAGTTTGCCTTATTTTTTATATCTTACTAGGGCCCGGTGCACAACATTTGTGCACTGCAGAGGGGGTCCTCAGCCCAGCCTGTGTCCTTTCACAGTCCAGGACCCCTCAGGAGAGGTCCACCTGCTGGCGGGGAGCGGGCCTAAGTCAGCAAGCAGACATCCCCCAAGGGGTCCCTAGCGAACCTTTCCCACCACCTCCGCTACACTCACCAGCCTTGAGCCCAGGTGAGCCCTGCTTCTGGCTGAGTGGCGTTCTCCCTGTGGGAGCGCATTGACCACCGGGGACAGCTCCTGCATTGAATGTCTGCCCTTGGTGGTCAGTGTGTGTCATAGCAACCAGTCATTCCCCTGTTTAGCCAATAGGCATATTAGGGGTTCACTATGTAGGATATTAATTGTGGTACATTAATATCAGTGCATTAAAGTCCACAGTTTATATTAGTGTTGAGTGGGCTTTGACTAATGTAAAATTGTGTGTCCATCTTTTCTGCATCATGTAGAAAACTTTCACTGCCCTAAAAATCCCGTGCTCCACCTATTCATTCATTTCTCCCTCCCACGCCCAAATCCCTGGCAACCAAAGATCTTTCATTGTCTCATAGTTTTGTCCTTTCCAGAAGTATGCTTGGAATCATATGTGTGTAGCCATGTCATATTGGCTGCTTTCACTTAGTAATATGGTTTTAAGGTTTCTCCATGTCTTTTTGGCTTGATACCTCATTTCCTTTTATTACTGAATATTTCATTGTATGGATGTTCCAGTGATTAAGTTTTAAATATATTTTTGATTTCAGAGAGAGGAAGAGAGAAGGGAGAGAAACATCAGTGATGAGAGAGAATCATCCATCGGCTGCCTCCCACAGGCCCCCCATCAGGAATCAAGTCTGCACCCGGGCGTGTGCTCTGCCCTGTAATCGAACCATCACCTCCTAATTCATGGGTGGACCTGAGCCCCACCAGCTGGGCCAGTGATTATTTTTTCATTCACCTACTGGAAGATAGCTTTGTTACCTGTAAGTCTTAGTAATCGTGAATAAAGTTCTTATAAACATTCAGGATTTTTTATAAATGTAAGTTTTCAACTTAATTTGGGGAAATGAGTATGATTGCTTGCTTGTATGATAAGAATATGTTTAGTTTGCCCTCGCTGGTTTGGCTTAGTAGATAGAGTGTCAGCCTGCGGACTGAAAGGTCCCGGATTTTATTCCAGTCAAGGGCACATGTCTACGTTGCGGGCTAAATCCCCAGTAGGGGGCATGCAGGAGGCAGTGGATAAATGATTCTCATCATCAGTGTTTCTCTTTCTCCCTCTCCCTTTCTCTCTGAAATCAACAAATATATATATATATTTTTTTTTTTTTTAAATAATAGGTTTAGTTTAAGAAATTGCCTCTCTTCAAAAGTAGGCATACTGTCTTCCATTCCCCCAGTAGTGTATGAAGGTTCCCATTGCTCCACATCTTTGCCATTAGTCAGTGTTTGCTCTCAATGTTTTGAATTTTAGTCATTGTAATAAGTACCTAGTAATATCTCATTCTTTTTTTTATTTGCAATTCCTAAAGATATATGATGGTGGAGCATTTTTTCCTATGCTTACTTACCATTTGTGTGTCTTTTTTGATGAAGTGGATATTCAGATCTTTTGTCCTTTTGTGTTGCTTGTCTTCTTATTGTTGGATACCAGCCTTTATCAGATAAGTGTTTGGGGAAGACTTTTCTCCCAGCCTGTGACTTGTGTTCTCAGTCTCTTACCACTGGTTTTGCAGAGCAGGTTTTGTTTGCATGAAGTCGAACTTATTTTTTTCTCTCATCAGTCTTGCTTTTGGTGTCGTATCTAAACAGTCAGCACAAACCTGGGGTCACCTAGATTTTCTCCTGTGTTATCTTCTAGGAGTTTCATAGTTTTGCACTTTACATAAGCTCTATTATCTGTTTGGAGTTAGTTTTTGTGAAAAGTGTAAGATTTGTGTCTAGATTGATTGATTGGATTGATTTTTGCATGTAGATATCTCGTTTTCCTGGCACTCTTTGGAAAAGGATATGTTTTCTCCATTGACTTGCCTTCGATCCGTTGTTGAAAATCAGTTGATCAGCCCTAGCCGATGGCTGTTAGTTGGGGGATTGTTCCGTACACCAAAAGGCTGTAGACTCAGTTCCAGGTCAGGGCACATACAGAGGTTGCCAGTTCAATCCCTGGTTGGGGCGCATACCAGAGGCAAATGATTGATGTTTCTTTCTCTCTCTCCCTCTCTCCCTTCCTCTCCCCTTTCATCTCTCTCACTAAAATCAGTAAGAACATATCCTCAGTTAAGAATATTTTTAAAATATCAGTTGATTATATTTGTTTAGATCTACAGGAAAAAATTGACTTCTGTGTATTAACCATTTAATTTTTCAGACTTACTCTATTCTCTTATTAGTTCAAGGGGTTTTCTTTGTTGTTTTCTTTGAGATTTTCTCCATAAATAATCATGTCATATGTGACAAAGACAATTTTAATTTCTTACTTCTCATTCTGAATACCTTTTATTTCTTTTTCTTGTTTTAGTGTATTAGCTTAGACTTCACAGTGTCGTCTGGTACTACTGTGAGGGGACATTATTGCCTTCTTGATCTTACCAGGAAAGCATCCAGTTTCTCACCCTTAAGTAGGTTAAATGCAAGTTTCATATAGAGGGTGCTTCTTAAGAGGGTGTTTCCTAGTTTGTTATCGTAAATTGATTTGAATTTTGTCAAATGCTTTTTTTTTTTTTTTCACATTTCCATAGACCCTTCCTCATTCTTTTTTTAAATATATTTTTATTGATTTCAGAGAGAAAGAAACATCAATGATGAGAGAGAATCACTGATTGGCCACCTCCTGCATGCCCCCTACTGAGATTGAGCCTGCAACCCAGGCATGTGCCCTTGACTGGAGTCAAACCTGGGACCCTTCAGTCCGCAGGCTGACACTCTGTCCACTCAGCCAAACTAGCTAGGGCTCATTCTTGATATTAATAATTGTCTTTCCTCCTTTTTTCTTTGTTGTATAGGTGTTGCTCAATTTTATTAATATTGTCAAAGATCCAGCTTTTGGTTGTGTAGATTTTTCATAATTTCCCTATAATTTCATTAATTCCTTTGGTTTTTATTTCTACTCTTGTGCTTACTTTAGGTTTAATTTGCTCTTCCTTTTCTAGCTTTGTGAGGTAGAGGCTTATGTAATTGATTACAGATCTCTTCTTTCAGTTGTACCTTCAATACTATAAATTTCCCTCCAGGCACTGTTTTTGGAAATTGTATTGTCATTTTCACTTTAATTCAAAGGTTTTCATTGCTTTTGAGACTTCTTCTTTGATCCATGAGTTCTTTAGAAATGTGTTTAATCTCCCAAGTATTTGAGGGTTTCTCGATCTTTCTGTTAATGGTTTCTAGATTAATGCCTTTGTGGTCTAAGAGCATATTTTGTATTTCTTTTCTTTCAAATATGTTAAGGTGTGTTTTATGTTAGAATATGTTCTATCTTTATGAATTTTCCATGTGAACTTGAGAAGAATGTGTATTCTGCTGTTGCTTGATGATCAAGTATTCCACAGTTTATAGTAAATCCAGTTGTTGGATGGCACTGATCAATTCAGCTGTGGCTTTTCTGATTTTCTTCTTGCTGGTCCTGGTAATTGCTTTTTTTTAATTTACCTCTTCTTAATTTTTTAAAATTTTGTTTTTATTGATTTCAGAGAGGAAGGGAGAAGGAGAGATAGAATGATGGGAGAGAATCATTGGTTGGCTGCTCCCTACACACCCCCGCCTGGGGATAGAGCCCACAACCCCAGCCTGTGCTCTGGCCAGGTGTCACACTGCGGGCTCTTGGCTCATGGGCTGGTGCTGGTGAATTCACCGCCGTGTTGTCATGCACAGGAGCTCTGGGAGTCTGGGACCACTTGATCACACTGTAAAGCCTCTCTTTTCCCCGTGCTGTGTCTGAAAATATCGACATGCCAGTTTCCTCTTAATGTTAACATACATCTTTTTCCACCCCTCAATTTCAATCTGTCTTTATTGTTAACATGACTTTAGTATTACAGACAACATGTAATTGTTATTTCTTATTTGCTATGACAGCATCTTTCAATTTTTTTATATAACATAGACTTTTAAAATGATTGTTGATATAGTTGGATTAATATCTACCAACATGTTTGGTGTTTTCTATTTGTTGCCCTTGTTCTTTGTTTCTCTTTTGCCTTTCACTTTTTTTTTCCCTTCTCTGGTTTTGAGCATTTTACCTGATTTAATTTTTTTTTCTTGGCATATTTATACTTCTTTTTTAACTTTATTATTAGTTGCCCTTAAATTTGCTACAGTTAACCCAAGTCCTCTTTCAAGCAATGATAAGCCATTTCACTGGTTGTTTACATTTCTCATAACAGAGAATTTCCAACTCCCCTCTCTGCACCTTATAACATTATTACTGTTCATTTCACTTATCCTTAAGATGTGATTACTGAATACTTTGTTGCGAGTATTATTTCAACAGTGTTATTTTACAAACTGAGAATTTTTAAGGTAAAATGTCATTTTACCTTTATTTCTTCTTTCTCAGATGCTCTCCCTTTCTTCATTTTCTTCCTTTTTTTATTTCAGAAATGAAGGAGAGGGAGAGAGAGATGGAAACATCAACGATGAGAGATATTCATTGATCACTGCCTCCTGTATGCCCCACACTGGGGCTCGAGCCACAACCCGGCATGTGCCCAACTGGGGATTGAACCATGACCTCCTGGTTCACAGGTCAGCGCTCAACCACCGAGCCGCATAGGCTGGACTCATTTTCCTTCCTTTTGAATAATTTCCTTTCATACTTTTTGCAAGGCAAAGCAGATATACTGGTGACATATTCTCTCAATATTTGTCTCAGAGTTTTCTCACTTCTGAAGGATAATTTCACTCAACACAATTTTAGTTGTGTTATTTGTTTTTCCATCAACACTTTAAATATTTATTCCCGTCTCTTCTTGCTTGCATTTTTGAGACCACCCCCCCCCAAAAAAAAAAAAGTCTGACTTAATTCTTGCTGTTGTTTATTCATAGCTAAGGTGTGTTTTCCCCCCAGCTTCTTTCAAGATTAAGTCTTTTAGTGTGCTATGTAATTTTGGTGGTGTTGGGAGCCAGACATGAAGGTACTATGAAGAAGGAATTTTGGTAAAGAGGCTTTTAGTATGAGGTTTTTAAGGTTATCTAGCAAGGGTTTAACCTGTGTTTATTGTTTGTATACCTGTAAGTATCAGGCTACATCTGGTGTCCTTCCTTTTCTCTCTCCTGTCATCTTTGGGATTCTCTAAAAGCTTCTTAAATAAGATCTAAAATGTGATTCTTTTTGTGAATTCTACTAGAGCTGAGCCTAAACACTGGTCTCTGTATACCCACAAAGAAGTGGAGATTTCCTATTCTGTTCTTTAACCAAATGGGTAAATTATACCATCATAATTACTGTGGAAAGCATTTTCTCTATCCCCTGCATATAGATGTGAGTTAATGATCTTTTTCAGAGACCAGTGTTTAGTGAAATTATGGGCCTGAAAGATTGAAGTTGCTATTTTTTTAAGCTTTATTAAATCTTTATTGTTCAGATTATTACAGTTGTTCCTCTTTTTCCCCCCATAGCTCCCCTCCACCTGGTTCCCACCCTACCCTCTGCCCTTACCCCCCACCACTGTCCTCATGCTTTTTGTCCAGTCTCTTCCTGCACCCCTCACACCACGTTCCCCCTGAGGATTGTTAAGTCCACTCCCTTTCTATGCTCCCTTTCTATGCCCCTTATTCTATTATATTCACCAGTTTATTCTGTTCATCAGATTTTTTATTCACTTGTTTTTAGATATGTATTTGTTGTCCATAATTTTTATCTTTATCTTCTTCCTCTTTTTAAAGAATACCTTTCAGCATTTCATATAATACTGGTTTGGCAGTGATGAACTCCTTTAGTTTTTTCTTATCTGTAAAGTTCTTTGACCTTCCATTCTGAATGATAGCTTTGCTAGGTAGAGTAATCTTGGTTATAGGTTCTTGCTATTCATCTCTTTGAATATTTCTTGCCACTCCCATCTGGCCTGCATAGTTTCTGTTGAGAAATCAGCTGACAATCATATAGGTGAACCGTTGTAGGTAACTAACTGTTTTTCTCTTGCTGCTTTTAATATTCTCTCTTTGTCTTTTGCTCTTGGGATTTTTATTATGATGTGTCTTGGTATGGTCCTCTTTGGATTCCTTTTGTTTGGGATTCTCTGCGCTTCCTGAACTTGTAAGTCTATTTCTTTCACCAGGTGGGGGAAGTTTTCGGTCATTATTTCTTCAAATAGATTTTCAATATCTTGCTCTCCCTCTTCTTCTGGCACCCCCATAATTCGGATGTTGGTATGCTTGAAGTTGTCCCAGGGGCTCCTTACAATATCTTCATATTTTTGGATTCTTTTTCCTTATCTGATTGGATGTTTTTTACTTCTTCATATTTAAAATCTTTGACTTGATTCTTGCAGTCCTCTAGTCTGCTGTTGGATCTCTGTATATTAATGTTTTATTTCAGTCAGTGTGTGCTTAATTTCTAATTGGTCCTTTTTCATATCTTTGAGGGTCTTACTAAATTTCTCACTCTTTTCTAGAAAATTCTTGAAAAACCTTATAACTGGTTTTGAACTCTATATCCAGTAGTTTGCTCTCTTCCATTTCTTTCATTTGTGATCTGTTTCTTTGTCTCCACATTTTGGCTGCTTCCCTGGGTTGATAGAATGGCTTTGTGTGCTAGGTATTCTATAAGGCTCAGTGGCTCAGCCTTCCCAGTTAACTGAGGTGGACACTCTTGGTGCATCCCTTTGTGGGCTGGGTGCACAACCTTTTTGTATTTAAGTCTTTTTTTTTAATAGCCTAAGTTCTTTATTTTTATTGATTTTTTTAACAAAGAGAAAGGGAGAGGCATAGAGTTAGAAACATTGATGAGAGAAAAACATTGATCAGCTGCCACCTGCACACCTCCCACTGGGAATGTGCCTGCAACCAAGGTACATGCCCTTGACCAGAATTGAATCAGGGACCTTTCAGTCCTCAGGCCGACGCTCTATCCACTGAGCCAAATTGGTCAGGGTTGTAGTTAAGTCTTGATTGTTGTTGGTATCACTGGGAGGAATTGACCTCCAGATCAGCTGGCTGTGAGGATCAGCTGTGTCAATTATGGGAGAACTTCTGTGCTAGAGACACCCTTATGAGGCAAGACTTGCTTCAGTGGGGTTTTGGTGCGCCTTGGAGTCTGCCCCCTGAGTGTGTCCCTTATGGATCTGAGGAGTTGTAATCCTGATGGTCCTACTCTGACCCCTGGGTACACTAGCTCTTGGGTCTCCAAGGAGGTGCTAATTTGGCCTCTGCCTGAGGCCACCCAGCAGAAGCTATGGAGAGAACTGCAGATTCCTCTTTTTTGTTTGGATTTTGGAGGTACCCAGATGAGACCCAGCTGTGAAGCAGTGCAAGCTGCTGTGAGGCTGTGGGCCTTCTTTTGGATGTTCTAGATCTCTCTGACTCATGTGCAATTTGTTAAGTAAGTTTATATTGCAAAGGACTGGGCCATTCATATGCAAAAGCCTCTGTGCACAGCTGGGACGTAGTCTCAGGGCAGAGCAAACAGCAATGGCTTCCTTGTCAGCCTTGCCCTAAGAGGCCCCGGGTCTCAATGTACCTTGGTAATCACTGCAAGCACCTCTGAGAGAAAGCCGCCTTCAAGTTCCGTCTGATGCCAGACAGTCCAGTTTCTTCCCGTATGAGTGTGGGTCCCTAAAGTCTCACCCAGAACTAGAGTTGAAAGCAGTCAGGAGCTTGTGTCTCCTTGTGGATTGAGAAAACCAGCTGCGTACTCAATTGCCAGCCCTCTCCATGTGTGCACCTCCGTATCTCTGCACTTTACTTCTGCAGCTCCTCTGAGTCTTAGTGCGCTTTTCTCTTCCCTTCTAGTTGTAGAATTTCCAGTTAGCCACTTTTTCTGGAGTTCTGGATGATGTCTATTTTATCTTTTAGTTGTAGTTTTGAAATGGTTGTGTGAGGCAGCAAATTCAGGTGTTTACCTATGCTGCCATCTTAGTTTCTCCTTGATTGAAGAAGCTATTAAGTTACGAGGAACTGGTTATGTATAGAGAATATGAATTCTGGTGACCAAGCCACAGAATTTTGTTTCAAAAATAAAGATCTTAAATATAATAATGTTACATGCAATAAACATCAATATCTCAAAAAATGACTTTTAAATAATGTTACATGCAATAAACACCAATTATTCAAGAAAAACTATCATATATATTACATGCAATAAACATTAATATTTCAAGAATAAAAGGACTTTAAGTATAATAATATTACCAAAACTGTACTGACATAGTATGCTATCACAAAACTTATAGGAAATATTAAAAATCTGCAAGTAACAGGATTACTTCTGTTATATTCTAGAAATTTTCCACACCTCTGGCTCTATTTTTGTTCATCAGTTTATTGTTTTCATTATAATCCACAAATGAGTGAGGTCATATGATATTTATCTTTCTCCAGCTGGCTTATTTTGCTTAGCATGATGCTTTTAAAGTCCATTTTGTTGGACATGAATATTGCTACTCTAGCTTTTTTTCCTTTTCCATTTGCATGGAAAAATTTTTCCAATACTTCACGGTCATCCTGTGTGTGTGTTTTGTTTTGGGGTGAGTCTCTTATAGACAGCATGTAGTTGGGTCGTGTTTTTGCATCCAAAATCCTACACCTTTTGATTGGAGCATTTAATCCATTTACATTTAGGGTTATTATTGATAGGTACTTATTTATTGCCATTTTAATTCTCTGTTGCTAGGTTTCTCTCTCTGTTTCTTCTCAGAAATCCTTTACAGCAACCCCTTTAACATTTCTTGTAATTCTGGTTTGGTGGTGATGAACACCTTTAACCTTTTTTGTCTGGGAAGCTCTTTATTTGACCGTCTGTTTTGAATGACAGCCTGGCTGGATACAGTAATCTTGGTCTCAGATCCCTGATTTCCATCACCTTGAGTACTTCATGCCATTCCCTGTGGCCTGTAGTTTCTGACGAGAAATCAATGTCAGCCTTGTGGGAACTCCTTTGTAGGTAACAGTTTTCTCTTACTGCCTTTAAGATTCTCTCTTTGTCTTTAACTTTTGGCATTTTTATTATGTGTCTGGGAGTGGGTCTGTTTGGGTTCTTCTTGTTTGGGGTTCCCTATACCTCCTGAACGTAATGTGAGTTTTTCCTTTACCAGATTAGGGAAGTTTTCTACTATTATTTCTTCAAATATCTTTTCTGTTTCTACCTCCCTTTCTGCCTTTTCTGGCACACCATTATTATAATATTGTTATGTTTCACATTCTCCCACAGCTCCCTTAAGCTGTCCTCCTGTTTTTTAATTGTTTTTTTTTTCTTTCTTTTTGGTTCTCTGAGTTTCTTTTTTTATGTTTGGTTCTTTCTTATAAATAAACTTATATACCACTGATCATAGTCTCACTTTTTATACATTATTTCTTGATTTCTTTTATCTGTGTTCTCCTTGGCTCATTAAGCATTGTTGTTTTTTTAACTAAATCTTTATCGTTCAGATTATTACAAGTGTTCCTCTCCCCCCACCAATAACTCCCCTCCACCCAATCCCGCTCCCCACCCCATGCCCTTACCCCCCACCATTGTCTTCATCCATAGGTGTAAGATTTTTGTCTAATCTCTTCCCGCACTCCTCACACCCTCTTCCCCCTGAGAATTGTCAGTCCACTCCCTTTCTATGTCCCTGATTCTATTATATTCATCAGTCCTTTCTGTTCATCTGATTTTTCATTCATTTGATTTTTAGACTCACTTGTTGGTAGGTATGTATTTGTTGTCATTTTATTGTTCAGAGTTTTTATCTTTTTTCTTCCTCCTCTTTTTAAAGAATACCCTTCAGAATCCTATCTAATAAAAGAGTAATATGCAAATTTGATTGTACCTTTGCTATGCCCACAAGCCATGCCCACAGTCATGCACACCAGCCAATCAGGACCAGGTTATGCAAATAAACCCCAACGAAGATGACTGCCACCACTGAGAGTAGGAGGGAGGCTTGGGTTTTCCTAGCAACAGAGGAAGCCAAGCTTTCTGCCTGCCATTGCCGGCCTAGGCCTCCACTCAATGCTATAAAATTTCAATTATAAAAGATGCAGAAAGGGCAGCAGCCACTGAGCTGGAGAGAACAGAGGCTTACATTTCCCTGGCAACAGAGGAAGCCAAGCTCTCCACCTGCCATTGCTGGCCTAGGCCTCCACTCTGGGATACAAGTTTCAAACAGAAATGGCTGCCACCACGGGAGCGAGCAGAGGCTTGGTTTCATTCCAGGCTACAAAGTTTCAATTGTAGACATAAATTAATTCCAGATCCCAGGGCCTCTGCTTGGTTGCTGAGGGCTGTGGCCAGCCTGAAAAACTCCACAGACCCCTTGCCAGGCTGCCCCTTTCCCCAAGAGAACCCCCACTCTGATCTGGGACACCCTTCAGGGCAAACCGGCTGGCCCCCACCCATGCACCAGGCCTCTATCCTATCTAATAAAAGAGTAATTTGCAGATTGACCATCACTCCAACACACAAGAGGGCTGCCCCCTTGTGGTCAAAGATCCTGCCCCCATGTGGACACAAGATGGCCAACACAAGATGGCCAGCAGGGGAGGGCAGTTGGGAGGGACCAGGCCTGCAAGAGAGGGCAATTGGGGGCAATCAAGCCTGTAGGGGAGGGCAGTTAGGGGTGACCAGGCCAGCAGAGGAGAGAAGTTGGGGGCAAACAGGCTGGCAGGGGAGCAGTTAGACATCAATTAGGGTGGCAGGGTAATGGTTAGCAGGTGATCAGGCTGGCAGGCAGAAGCGGTTAGGGGCATTGAGGGAGGCAGGGAGGTGAGCAGTTTGGAGCCAGCAAACCTGGATTGTGAGAAGGATGTCTGACTGCCCGTTTAGGCCCGATCCTACCGGGATCAGGCCTAAACAGGCAGTTGGACATTTCTCGAGGGGTCCCAGATTGGAGAGGGTTCAGGCTGAGCTAAGGGACATCCGCCACCCCTCGTGCACGAATTTCATGCACCGGGCCTCTAGTTTTATATAATCTTGCTTTGGTGGTGATGAACTCCTTTAGCTTTTTCTTGTCTGTGAAGCTCTTTGATCTTCAATTCTAAATGTTAGCCTTGCTGGGTAGCATAATCTTGGTTGGAGGTTCTTGCTGTTCATCACTTTGAATATTTCTTGCCACTCCCGTCTGGCCTGCATAGTTTCTGTTGAGAAATCAGCTGACAGTTGTATGGATGCTCCCTTGTAGGTAACCAAGTGTTTTTCTCTTGCTGCTATTAATATTCTCTCTTTGTCTTTTGCCCTTGGGATTTTTATTATGATGTGTCTTGTTGTGGTCCTCTTTGGATTCCTTTTGTTTGGGGTTCTCTGTGCTTCCTGAACTTGTAAGTCTATTTCTTTCACCAGGTAGGGAAAATTTTCTGTCATTATTTCTTCTAGTAGGTTTTCAATATTTTGCTCGCTCTCTCTTTCTTCTGGAACCCCAATAATTCTGATGTTGGTATGTTTAAAGTTGTCCCAGAGGCTCCTTACACTATCTTCATGTTTTTGGATTCTTTTTTCTTTTTTTCTTTTTTTCTTTTTTTCTGGTTGGGTGTTTTTTCTTTCTCCTTACATTTCAGATCTTTGGTTTGATTCTTGGAGTCCTTAGATCTACTGTTAAATTTCTGTATATTCTTTATTTCAGACAGTGTATGCTTAATTTCTGTTTGGTCCTTTTCTATTTTCTTGGCATTCTCGTTAAGGTCCTTGAAGATCTCATTAAGCTCCTCAGAGGTCTCATCAAGTTTCTCAGCGATTTTTAGAAGATTCTTGAGTAATCTTATAAATATGGTCTTAAACTCTATATCCGATAGTCTGCTTTCCTCCATTTCTTTCAATTGTGACATGCCTCCCTGTCTTCGAATTTTGCTGCTTCCCTGTGTTGATGGAGCAGAAGAGCTGCTGTGTGGAGACATGCCTATGGGGGCGGACTTGCTTCAGTGGGGCTTTGGTGCTGAGTCTGCTTCTTGAATGTGTCACTTATGGCTGTGAGTTGAATTCTGGTGTCGTCTCACATTGACCTCTAGATACGCTAGCTTCTGGATCTCCACTGGAGTGCAGTTCAGCTACTGTGTGAGTTGATCCAGCAGGAGCTACAGCGAGGTCTGCAGATTTCTCCTGTTCTTACCAGAGCAGCCATTTAGGTTAAGCTGGAAAAGTGCAGGCTATTTATATGCAAATGCTGCTCTGCACAGCTTAGGGGATGGGGTTTCAGGGCATCACAAGGTTAGGGCGTGGCAAACAGCAATGGCCGCTACTCACCGTCTCCAGTCTCAAAGTCCCCGCGCCCCCTCGCAGTGAACACTGATTGCCATGGGCACCTCTGCAAGGGAGCCTCCCTCACTTTCTGACCCAATAGCAGACCATCCAGCATCTTCCCGTAGGAGTCTGGGTCGCCAGCATCTCCCCAGAAACTCGGGTTCTGAGTAATCAGGAGCCCACTTACCTTTGGGTTGAAAAAAAGTCCCAAAGTCACCTGCTGTCAGCCTGGCTCCCGAGCCTCTGCACCCCAGGTTTTCAGCAATTGTGCATACCCCAATGCTCCCCCCTTCTTTTCTTCTGGCTAAAAAACTTTGCTCGGCCAGCTTTCCTGTGGTTCTGGGTGATAGACGTTTGGTCTTTTAGTTGTAGTTTTGAAATTGTTGTGTGGGGCAGCAGTTTAGGTGTTTACTTATGCCACCATCTTGACTTCTCCTCCAGAATGATATTTTCAACTATCTTCTAATTCACTGATTTAATCCTCAGCTCCCCCTAATCTGCTGTGTATTCTTTCCAATATGTTCTTTATTTGTGTTATTTCATTCTTTATCTTAGACTACTCTTTTTTCATAGTTACTATATCTTTTTTCATATTGTTGAGCATTTTTAACGTCATCACTCTGAACCCGGTTTCAGATAAATTTCTTATCTCTGCTTCATTTATCTCTTCTGGAGAATTTTCTAGTTCTTTCATTTGGGGGTTGTTCTGTTTCCTCATTTTGGTTGTCTGTTTGGGTTTGTGGCTATGCTTTAGGTAGATCCTCTATACCTCTCAATCCCTAGAGCAGGACAATGTTAAAGGCTCTTACTTATTAATTGGATCAAGCAAAGACTCAAAGCTTCCTGAGACCACCTCTGTCTACAGACTAATAGGATTCTTACTTGAATTGCCCCCAGGCTGTTGTCCTCAGGTGTGGTGAGTTTTTTCAACAGGGTGGGGCAGTTGCTTCTGCCTGGAGGCCAATTGTTACTTTTAATCTCTTAAGTGGCCTCAGGGCAAGATGTTTTTCAATAGGGTGTGTCCACTGTCTTCCCTTTTGGCAAGGCAGATATATTTGTGGGAAATATGTCCTCTGCTGTGTGAGGGAATAACTCAGCCCAGGAAACTTGGGTTGTCTGTCTCTGAGCTCTATTTCCTGAATCCCCAGTTCTGGGTTCTGCTCTCACAGCTCCAGTCCATTTCTCCCTCCTTCTGCCAGAGCACAAGGTGAATGGCTCCACAGGGAATTTTTGTGCATTGGCCCTTTAAGAGGGTGCCTGAACTTTCTGCTTCCACTTCCTGGCAGACACTTTTCACAGCTAGATGTTATGTGGGTACCCTCCTCAGTTTGGTGCTCTCTGCTGGGGAGCCCTGCTTTGGGATTAGATCCCAGAGTTCTCATTGGCACCCCCCTCACAACTAAGATATGTCTCCAGGACTTCAGTTGCCATCTGTGGATGCCCAGCCAGCCCCTTCATGCCTCTGCCCTTCCTATCATTTTCTATGTGGTCTCCACCTTTGGTCCTTGGGTATCAGGGTTCTCTCCTGTGAATTTTCCATTGATTATTCAGGAAGCCTTTTCATATTTCAGTTGTAATTCCAGCTTGTTCTTGGGAGCATGTCCATGTAGCATTCTCCTACTCTGACGCCATTTTTCTAGAATATTTTAGTATCACAACATATGTAAACTCCTTGTCAATATATATATGGGATGCTTTAGGATTCAGTGGCCTTTGAAGATGTGGCTGTAAACTTTACACTGGAAGAATGGGCTCTGCTGGATCCTTCACAGAAGAAACTCTACAGAGATGTGATGAGGGAAACCTTGAAGAACCTGGCCTCAATAGGTAAGGGTGTCAACATTCCTTCATTTAGCAACTTAGAGAACATTTGTTTCTTGTCTATCAGCATTGTTCTCTGATTTGGAATGGGGAAGAGAACACTTTCGTAAACAAACCAGGCATAGTCAGAGCTCATCACAGACATGCAATGTAATAATTCTTCTGAAACTTTTTAAATTTTCTGGGTCTACATTTCAGAAAGAAAATTGGAAGACCATAACTATGACCAGTACAAAAATCAGGAAAGAAATCTAAGGTAAGTTATATTCCCAATAGAAATCATTGTCCCACTGGGACACTTCATATGTCATGAAAATTTAAAAACAAGTACACAATCCTCAAAAAATTAAAATGAAATTGCCTTATGACCCAGTGACTCTCTTTCTGAGTATATATCTTAGGAAACCCAAAACATTAATTCAAAATACTATATCCACTCCCATGCTCATTGCAGCACTCTTTACAAGAGCAAGATATGGAAGCAACCCAAGCACCCATCAGTGGACAAGTGGATAAAAATATTATCCATATATAGAGTGCAATACTATCCAAACATAAAAAAGAATGACATTTTATCACTAGCCACAGATGGTCCTAACGGGTATTATGTTAATGGAAATAAGTCACACAGAGAAAGACATATACAATATGATTTCACTAATATATTGAATCTAAAGAACAAAATAAACAAAATAGAAACACACTCACAGATACAGAGAACAGACTGGTGGTTGTCAGATCAGAGTGGGGTTGGAGGCTGGGTGGAAAAGGTGAAGGGATTAAGAAGTACAAATTGGCCCTAACTGGTTTGGCTCAGTGAATAGAGTATCGGCCTGTGGACTCAAGGGTCCCAGATTTGATTCCGGTCAAGGGCATGTACCTTGGTTGCAGTCACATCCTTAGTAGGGGTTGTGTAGGAAACAGCTGATTGATGTTTCTCTCTCATTAATGTTTTTATCTCTCTCCTTTCTTCTCTGTAAAAAATCAATAAAATATTTTTAATACAAATTGGTAGTTACAAAATAGTCATAAGGATGTAAGATATAACATAGGAAATGTGGCCAATAATTTTGTAGTAGCTATGTATGAAATATCAAGAAGACAAGCACTACGCTTTACACATGACACTAATACAAAATAATAATATATGTAAACTGTATATTGAAATAATAAAAACAGGCACAGCTTTAAATTTACTTTAGAAAAATTTTATCAAAAATGTTTTCTAAATTGTGACATAAAATGTTCAGTGTTTCAAAAATAGTTTACTTGGAACAGTGTTCAAAAACTCCATATATGATTAGTACTATTTTAATAATAGCTATGGTTAACCTTCTTTAAGAGCATTGATTATATTCAGTTTCAAACAATTCATACAAGGCAGAAAATCTACTCTTTCCCTATAAATTGTAAAAAACATAATTCTAATGTTTGTGAATAAATGTAAATAAAGAAATCACTAATCATGTACTCCTGGTTTCTTTATAGACATCATATGGTAGAAAGACTCTCTGAACGTAAAGAAGGTAGTCAATGTGAAGAAAACTTCAACCGTATTTCAAATCTTAATCTGAACAAGAAAACTTCTAAAGTAAAACCATGGGAGTGCAGTGTGTGTGGAAAAGTTTTAATGAGTCGTTCATCCCTTAATAGGCACATAAGATCTCACACTGCACCCAAACCATGCAAGTATCAGGAATATGGAAAGAAACCTTACAAATGTAAGATATGTGGGAAAGCCTTCAGTTATCTTCA
The DNA here is from genome assembly GCA_027563665.1 of Antrozous pallidus. Lineage (NCBI taxonomy): Eukaryota > Metazoa > Chordata > Mammalia > Chiroptera > Vespertilionidae > Antrozous > Antrozous pallidus. The sequence goes on along the minus strand of CM050516.1, from coordinate 92,170,961 downwards.
ACCTTTTCAAAAACATGAAAGAAATCACAGTGTAGAGAAATCATATAAATGTAAGGAATGTGGGAAATCCTTTAGGTATCGTCAATCCGTTCGCAAACATGAACGGACTCACACAGGAGAGAAACCCTATCAATGTAAACAATGTGGGAAAGCCTTTAGGTATCATCAAACCTTCCAAACACATGAAAGAACTCACACAGGAGAGAAACCCTATGAATGTAAGCAATGTGGGAAAGCCCTCAGTTGTTCCAGTTCCTATCGAAGTCATGAAAGAACTCACACTGGAGAAAAACCTTATGAATGTAAAAAGTGTAGTAAAGCCTTCAGTTGTCCCAGTTCTCTTCGAAAACATGAAAGAACTCATACTGGAGAGAAACCCTATGACTGTAAGGAATGTGGGAAAGCCTTTATTTCTCTCGGAAGCTTTCAAAGACACATGATAACACATACTGGAGATGGACGTTATAAATGTAAGGACTGTGGGAAAGCATTCAATTGTCCCAGTTCATATCGAATACATGAAAGATCTCACACTGGAGAAAAGCCCTACAAATGTAAACAATGTGATAGAGCCTTCAGTTGTTCCAGTTCCTTTCGAACACATGAAAGAACTCACACTGGAGAGAAACCCTATCAATGTAAGGAGTGTGGGAAAGCTTTCCATTGGCTCACAACTTTTCAGGTCCATGTGAGAACTCACACTGGAGAGAAACCCTATATATGTAAGCTCTGTGGGAAAGCCCTCAGCTGTTCCACTTCCTTTCGAAGACATGAAAGAACTCACAGTGCCGAGAAACCCTATGAGTGTAGACAGTGTGGGAAGACCTTCAGTTCTGCTCTAGGTTTGCAGATACATGAAAGAACTCACACTGGAGAGAAACCCTATAAATGTGAGGAATGTGGGAAAGCCTTTGTGTCTCTCACAAGCTTTCGAAGACACATGATGACGCATACTGGAGATGGCCCTTATAAATGTAAGGACTGTGGGAAAGCATTCAACTGTCCCAGTTCATTTCGAATACACGAAAGAACTCACACTGGAGAGAAACCTTATGAATGTAAAATATGTGGTAAAGCCTTCAGTTGTTCAAGTTATGTTCAAGTACATGAAAGAACTCACACTGGAGAGAAACCCTATGAATGTAAAGAATGTGGGAAAGCTTTCATTTATCGCACAACCTTCCGAGGTCACATGAGAGTGCACACTGGGGAAAAACCATATAAATGTGAAGAATGTGGGAAAGCCTTTAGTCGACCCAGTTCATTTAGAAGCCATGAAAGAATTCACACTGGAGAGAAACTTCTTCATTGTAAGCATTGTGAGAAAGCTTTCAATTGGCCCACATCCTTACATAAACATGTCATGAGAATGCACACTGGGTAAATTATAAATGCAGGAAGGTTTTCACTCAAAGTTATGTGGGAAGCCCTGATGCAAATTAATGCACATATAATACTCCAGTGATATGAAAGAAATGTTTCAAACCTAAAAATATGTTTTCTTTATCAGAGATTCATCCTGAAACGCATTCTCTGGACTATGAAACTCAGTCTCTGGGTGTGTTACTTTTGCAAATGAGCAATTAGTACAGATAATTATGTAAGTATGCTTTAAGCAACAGTATAAGCTTTTAGTAGGTAGTTTTTCTTAAATCGGCTTATAAAATTTTTGTTTTTCCATTTTATAAGTCTGTTGGATCCATGAGTGAGTTGAAATATAATTGTACTACATACTAGTAGAATTAATTTTTATACAAAAACCTAACCCTGTAAATTAAGGGGAATTGTGACATGTTGGTATTTGTTAGAGTTTTCCTATTGGCTTATGTGGCAAGTACTGGATATTTCTTAACCATGGTAAATATTCCTCTTTTCTTTTTCTTTTTTAATTTAATAAAACCTTATTATTCAGATTATTATAGTTGTTCCTCTTTTTTTCCCCATAACTCCTCTCCACCTGGTTCCCACCCCACCCTCTGCCTTTACCTCCTCCCCACTGTCCTCATCCATAGGTGTATAACTTTTGTCCAGTCTTTTCCTGCACCCCAACACCCTTTTTCTTCTGAGAATTATCAGTCCAGTCCTTTCAATGCCCTGATTCTATTATATTCACCAGTTTATTCTGTTCATCTGATTTTTTATTCACTTTATTTTTAGCACACAGAACCCAAACAAGAGGAATCCAAAGAGAACCACAACAAGATACATCATAATTAAAATGCCAAGAGGAAAAGACGATAGATACATATCTATCTTGTTATAGATATGTATTTGTTGTACTGGTCTTTATCTTTTTTTTCTTCTCCTCTTAAAAAATACCTTTCAGCATTTCATATAATACTGGTTTGGTGGTGATGAACTCCTATAGCTTTCTCTTATCTGGGAAGCTCTTTATCTGACTTTCAATTCTGAATGATAGCTTTGCTAGGTAGAGTAATCTTGGTTGTAGATTCTTACTGTTCATCACTTTGAATATTTCTTGCCAATCCCGTCTGGCCTGCATAGTTTCTGTTAAGAAATCAGCTGACAATCATATGGGTGCTCCCTTGTAGGTAAATAACTGTTTTTCTCTTGCTGCTTTTAATATTCTCTGTCTTTTCCTCTTGGCATTTTAATTATGATGTATCTTGTTGTGGTTCTCTTTGGATTCCTCTTGTTTGGGTTCTGTGTGCTTCCTGGACTTGTAAGTTTATTTCTTTCACCAGGTGGGAGAAGTTTTCGGTCATTATGTCTTCAAATAAGTTTTCAGTATCTCTTCTTCTGGCACCCTCATAATTCAGATGTTGGTATGCTTGAGGTTGTCCCAGCGGCTCCTTACATGATCCTCAAATTTTTGGATTCTTTTTGCTTTTCCAGATGAGTGTTTTTTGCTTCTTTGTATTTCAAATCTTTGACTTGATTCTTGTGGTCCTCTAGTCTGCTGTTAGGTCTCTTATACATATTTTTCTTATTTCAGTCAGTGTATGTTTAATTTTTAGTTGGTCCTTTTTCATATCGAGGGTCTCGCTAAACTTATCGGCCTTTTCTAGGGAATTCTTGAAAATCCTTATAACTGTGATTTTTGAACTCTACATCCAGTCGTTTGTTTTCCTTCATTTCTTTTGTGATCTCTTTGTCTTTGCATTTTTACTGCTTCCATGAGTTGATAGGGTAGCTGTGTGTGCTAGGTGCCCTATATGGCCCAGTGGGTTGGCCTCCCCAGTTACCTGAGTTGGACACTCTGGGTGCTCCCCTTTGTGGACTGTGTTTACAGCCTTATTGTAGTTAAGACTTGATTGTTGTTGGTATCACTGAGAGGAATTGACCTCCAGGCCAGTTGGCTCTGAGGATTAGCAGTGTCTACTCTGGGAGAACTTCTGTGCTGGAGACAGCCTTATGAGACAAGACTTGCAAAATTGCAAAAGCCTCTGTGCTCAGCTTGGATGGGGCAGAGTCTCAGGGCTGAGACAGACAGCCTTGGCTTCCCTTCAGCCCTGCCCTGTGAGGCTCCTGGGTCTCAGTGTCCCTCAGTAATTGCTGCAAGCACCTCTGTGAGAAAGCTGCCCTCGAGTTCCGCCCACTGCCAGACTGTCTAGTTTCTCCCCCAATGAGTCTGGATTCCCAGATTCCCGCCCGGAACTGGAGTTCAGCACAGTCAGGAGCTTCCGGTTCCCTCCAGCTAGAGGAAGCCAGTCGCACACTCAGCAGTCAGTCCTCTCTACGTGCACTCGAGCTCACTCCTCCAGACTTCTGCCTTTCCCAGCTCCCCTGAGTTTCCACCCACAGTCCAGATTCCCCCCATATTAGCCTGGGTCCCCAGGGTCTTGCCCGGAACTGGGATTCAGTACAGTCAGAACTGGGGTTCAGTGCAGTTGGCAGCTTCCACCTCCCTCCTGGTAGGGAAAGCCAGCGGCAACCTCAGCAGTCCTCTCTGAGCACACTCACACCCATGCATGCCTCCATCCCCTGCCTTCTGCAGCTCCCCCAAGTTTCAGTGTGCCTTTCTCTCTATCTGACAGTCCAGACTCCCACCATATGAGCCTGGGCCCCCAGTGTCTCACCCTAACTGGAGTTCAGTACAGTTGGGAGCTTCCTTCTCCCTCCCACCAGAGAAAGCCAGCCAGACACTCAGCCGCCCTTCCTCTCTGCACACATGTCTCCATACCTCAGCCTTTTGCAGCTCCTCCGATTCTCCATGAGCTTTTTCTTTCCTTCTAGCTGTACAATTTCCACTCAGCCAGCTTTCCTGTGGTTCTATATGATGTCCATTTTGTCTTTTCGTTGTAGCTTTGAAGTTGTGTGAGGCAGCAGTTTAGGTGTTTACCTATGCTGCCATCTTGGTTGCTCCCTCCTCCTCTTTTCTTAGGAGAAAAACTTTCCTTTACTTTAATCAAAAGAGCCTTACTAATTTTCCTTACTAAAGGGTAGTTGGCATAAATTTGTAAATATGCAAAGTTTATTATAGAGTATAATATCACTTGAATTACTATTTACATCTTCCCCTGCACTCTGTCATTCCCTCTGACTGTGATTTGGAAAGCAGACTTCACATTAAGAAGAGCTTCCTGGCCATAGCCAATTGGCTCAGTGAATGAGCATTGGCCTGTGGACCAAAGGGTGCCAGGTTCAATTCCAGTCAAGGGCATCTACCTTGGTTTCAGGCTCCTCCCAGGCCCAGGCCCTAGTCGCAGGCAAGAGGCAACCAATCAATGTGTTTCTCTCACATCAGTGTTTTTCTCTGTCTTTTCCTCTCTCTTCCACTCTCCCTAAAAATCGGTGGAAAAGTGTCCTTGGGTGAGGATTAACAAAACAAGAAGCGGAAGAGCTATCCATGTTATCAGCTTTAAACTTACAGAATAATTTTAAGATGTTTACAAGTATAATTATTTTGTATCTAAACTAGACACCTGTTGCAGGAAGATTCCTGCAAGAATAGAGCTTCCTGTGGCCTGAGCAAAGCTCCCTCCCTTCTCTACTGCCTCGCTCCCTTCTCCACTACCTCCTCCACTACCTTGTTCTCTCCCATCTCTGCTGCCTTGCTCACTTGTTTCCACTCCCTTGCTCTTGTCTCTGCTGCCTCGCTCCCATCTCCTCTGCCTTGCTCCCTCCCTTCTCCCCCCATCCCACTTGCTTACTTCTCCACAGCTTTGCTCCCTTCTGCAGTGCTTGGCTTCCTTCTATGCTGTCTTCTGCATGCCAGTATGCAAATTAATTGCCATCTTGGTTGGGTTAGTTTGCATACTCACTCTGATTGGCTTGTGGGCGTGGCTTGTTGGTATAGCAAAGGTATGGTCAATTTGCATATTACTCTTTTATTAGATAGGATTCACAGCTACAATATATTTGCACCAAAACTACATTTTCCCCTCCAATAAATCCATTGATGTGAGAGAAACACATTGATTGGTTGCCTCTTGCATGCGACTAGGGCCTGGGCCTGGGCCTGGGAGGAGCCTGAAACCAAGGTAGATGCCCTTGACTGGAATTGAACCTGGCACCCTTTGGTCCACAGGCCAATGCTCATTCACTGAGCCAATTGGCTATGGCCAGGAAGCTCTTCTTAATGTGAAGTCTGCTTTCCAAATCACTATGATACTCTGATGTCACTATTTAAGGTATTGTTTACCCATAATACAATTAGAATGATTATATGCTATCATTCAAGTCAACCAGTCGCATCGCCATCCCTCTATTCATGTTGAGTACCTACTGTGTGCCTGGGCTGGACACTAGAAATACAACAGTGAGCATAACTAAAGTGGTTACTGCTTGTAGTGTTTCAAGTCTGTGAAATTAAAATATCCTTTCTAGCTACTTTTCTATGTATTTTGATACTTAAACTCTGATTCATTTTTCATAATAACATTATCTTAAGTAGACCAATAAGCTTTTATATTTTACACACACACACACACAAAGATACCTGTGACAGGACAATAAAATGTAGAATTAGAGATGGCTCTCCTGAAATATGTCACCATGAGTAAGGTTGTGCCCTACATTTTCTAGAACATTTTCTGTTCTTTTTATGCTTTCATGTTAAAATTCACTAATAACCTCATTTGCATGAGACTTGGAAGGCCTGTTTTTGAACTATAGAGCACAGAGAGACAGATGCATAGATGTTTCATATATACCTGCTTCCAACCCATTGTCATTAGTTGTCCTGCCAGTCAAGTGTTCTCAGTGCCACCGGCAACTATATGACTTCCAGTTTCTCAGAACTGTAGGTTTCCACAGATGCCTCCACAATATCCACAGCAAAGATCTATCCTGTTGGCTTTTTCTACAAGCCCTCAAGTGTCCACCAAAAAACAAATTCAGACTGTTGTGTTTGAGAATGTTCTCTGAAATGCTGACTTCTCTAGACTGTACTTCTGTAAGGTCTAAATTGCAAAGTAAACAACTCATTCTGTTAATATTGCTAGTGACTATGTGTTCCTGATTCCACCAAGACCGCTACAGAGGTGCTGTCAGAAAGAACGACAAGGAGTCTGCTCCCCTGCCGCAGTGTGCAGTGACTGCTCTACTCGGTCTCTGCATGTGAGAACTAGCACCTTTCTCATGTCAGGCAGATTGTGGATATTTCCAGTTACTCACAGCTGAACATAAGTCCTTAGGACATTTTCAATTATGTTTGTGATTTAAAACTGTTTTGTTTTTTGTCAAACAAATGCTTCTATAGACGTTTCTTAAAAATGTTTTCAATTGTTTCAAACTGCTTATATACTAACATATATGTTACACTTCCTGACAAGATATATTAATAAAATCCCATTGCAGTTGTGGATTTTTAGATCAATTTTGTGATTTTTGTCAAGTTAATCATACATTTTAAATCAGTGTTATCGTGTAGTTTTTCCTCAGGTAAGTTTTTTTTTTTTCCTATAGTTAAAAATGTTTGTGATTAAACTAACCTCTCATTACTTCTTCAATAAAACCTTACATCATGGTTTTGTTGGTGCCTTCTTGCCAAAAACTCTAGGATCACATCTATACTCAAGAAAGTGGTGTAATGAATTGTGATAAGGACAACCACAAACCATAAACGATAATGGGCTGTATCAGTAAGGAATCTTACACAGTTTGGGTTTGTGGTGAGTAATGGGATAGGTATTCCAGGAAGGGAAATGTTCCTGTGTATTGGATTCTGTGAGGAGGAAAACTAAATTCAGTCTTTGGCAATCATATTAGTTCTTACTTAAACATGGGAATATTCCCTATAGTATATGGGACACTTTCATATAAAGTACCTCAGTTAAAATGTATAAAGTTGCTTGCTCTTTAGCAAACTTTGTATTATCAACAGACCCTTTAGATTCAGAAAAATTGTCAGAACACAAATCTTGTGAGAGAGAAAGGTAAGGTCCCTATTCCATTTGAGCCTTTTTTGCTCAGAAACTATGGTCTTGATGGTTTTTTAATGTTCCTCTTCTATAAGGCACTAGACTCAAAACACCATTTTTTGTGCAGCCTCTATGGAAAACAGTATAGAGATTCCTCCAAAAAAATAAAATTAAACTATCATAGGATCCAGCAATCCCACCTCTAGATAATGAAGAAAATGAAAACACTCAAATATATATATATATATATTATATACCCTATGTTCACTGCAGCATTATCCTATATAATAAAAGAGTAATATGCAAATAGACTAAATGGCAGAACAACTAAAGCATAATATGCTAATGATAGGCTACTCCTGCTCAATCACTGTGACGTGCACTGACCACCAGGGGCAGATGCTCCAACTGGTAGGTTAGTTTGCTGCTGGGGTCCAGCCAAGTGGGACTGAGCAAGATGGGCCAAACATGCCCTAGACCGCCCCACATACAACCCTTCCCCAATCTGATCATGCACCAGTGGGGTCCCTCAGCCTGGCCTGTGCCCTCTCACAATCTGGGACCCTTCAGCTGGTTTCAACCAGATCCCGCAGGCCACTCCCCTTGGGAGGGCGCCAGACACAGGCCTCATGGCTGGCAAGAGCTTCTGCAGCAGTGCGAGCCTCCTGACCAGGACTGATTGGGCACGAGCCCAAGGCAGGCACAGTGAGGCCAGGGTGAGCGGGAGCTGCAGGCGGCGTTGGACTGTGGGTTTCAGCACAATCCCTGGAGGCCACCCAGAAGGACCCCACCTGTGCACAAATTCGTGCACTGGGCCTCTCGTTTATAACAGTCAATACATGGAAACAAACTAAGTGTCCATTTGATAAATGAATGGATAAAGAAGTGCATATATACAATGGAATGTTACCAATGAAAAGAATGAAATCTTGCCATTTGCAATAGCAGTGGACCTAGAGGATATTATGCTAAGTGATATAAGTCAAAGATAAATAATCATGGTTTCACTTACATGTTGAATCTAAAAAAAAAAAAGGTTAAACTGATGTTTGATAGGAGAGAAGTGGAATGGGTGAAAAGATAAGGGAAATATACTTAATATGATAAATTTGCATGGTGATAAATGATTATTAGGCTGTGTGGTGATCACATTGTAAGCTAGATAAATATTATACACCTGAAACTAATACAGCATTGTATGCCAACACTTTGGGTATATAAGAAGGAAATGAAGGCTTTAAAGAAAAGTACACAGTATCTTGTGAGGTCATAGAAGGCTGGATATGTGTGTTTCTCTCCTCTATGAAGGGTCAGGGCCTCAGTGAATGAGGTTGTCCTTGATCATTTTTACTTCCACCATCTAATTCACTTTAAACACTGAGGAGGAATTACTCGGGTGCAGATATCAACAGTGGGGAGCAATACAAGTAGTTGGTGGTTGTGATTCATAGTAATGGTTCCAATAAAATTATAGATGTGGGTAACAGTTTTATTGCATGCCCAGCCAGAGTGGCTCAGTGGTTGAGTGTCAGCCTATGAACCAGGAGACCATAGTTCTATTCCCGGTCAGGGGACATGCCCGGGTTGCATTGTGGGGCATGCAGGAGGCAGCCAATCGATTCTCTCTCATCATTGATGTTTCTATCTCTCTCTCTCTCTTGCCCTTCCTCTCTGAAATTAATTTTTTAATAAAAGTTTTATTGCACATAAAGTAATCACAAGTTTAGACATGGGTAATCTAAGACAAGACTTCTATTGCTTTGGGCCACAAGTATTTGCCTTTTTTGTTTCCATTATCATTCTGCTGCTACACAGACTAAGCGAAGGAAGGGTCTGGTCATGCGCACAGTTGTAACCCATCATGGGTTTTCCTGAGTTGAGTGATACTCAAGTCCAATGTAATTTTCTGGTTAAAACACCAAAAAGGGCCGAGACCGGTTTGGCTCAGTGGATAGAGCATCGGACTGCGGACTGAAGGGTCCCGGGTTCGATTCCGGCAAGGGCATGTACCTTGGCTGTGGGCACGTCCCCGGTGGGGGGCGTGCGGGAGGCAGCTGATCGATGTCTCTCTCTCTCATCGATGTTTCTGACTTTCTATCCCTCTCCTTTCTACTCTGTAAAAAATCAATAAAATATATTAAAAATAAAAAAAATTTAAAAATAAAAATAAATAAAACACCAAAAAGGTTGACAGAAGTTTAGAGGGATGTCATCCAAGGAATAGTTGAGGTAAGCTGCAGACAGTGAGTGCAGCATCTGAGTAATATCTAATTTAATGGAAAAGAGGTATGTTTGACAACCTCTTGAGACTTTTTTCATATCTTTCATAAGAAGAGATCTGGAAGCTTTTTGTTTCAATGGCCCACGAAGTTGCACAGTCCATTTTTCTGTTCACAGAACTCATTTCCATATTCCTAGACTTCCAGCACTTATTATGGAAGGGGGATGGTGGATATTGCCAGCTTTGTGTTGCATTAAAGAGCAAAGGAAATCCAAACTTGCCCCACTTAAAGGCCTGCAACCACCTCTCCTGGGTACTGTCAAAAATTTTAGGGATTCCAAGATGGTGGTGGAATAGGTGGGAGCTACACTGACCTCCCAGAACCCAACTGGGATTACAACTAAAATATAGAAAAATCATCCTGAATAACCAATTGAAGACTAGCTGGAAAGAAGCCTTATAACCAAGTACTTAAGAAGAGAAGGCCACATTGAGACTGGTAGGAATGGCGGGAGTACAAGAGGGCTGGTCGGGCTCCCACAGTCGGCACCTGAAATCCCAGAGGAACCCCACGAATTCCCTCATCTGTGGAGGGCTCTCCCATGGAGTCTGGGGTCTAAACTCTAAGCTGGGCTCCCCAGCTCAGGGCACCAGAACTGGGAAGTTAGCCACATAACATCTGGCTGTGAATAGCAGAGGGGTTTGTCTGCCCTAGAAACACATGCACCCTCTTAAAGGGCCAACACACAAAATTTCATTTGCAGTCACTCATCTTGGGTTCTGGTAAAGTGAGGGCAGAGTGGACCCCCGCTGCGTGAGGAGAGTCTGGGATTGGTGGCTCTGGGAAGCGAGATGAGGGACAGCCAAATCTCTGTGCTGAGTCACTCCCCCATACTATAGGAGCCGAGTTCTCAGACAGCTTTCCCATCTGCAGTATTAGCCTGGGGGAAGCAATAATCCCACCCATTGGAATCTCTCTTGCCTCACCCTATTGAGTGTATGCCCTGCTGAGCACTACAGCCTGAGACAATAAGTGACTGAGACTAACAGGGAGGATCAATAGTCACTTTACTAGGGAATGTAAATGGCTAAGAAAACGAAACCGAAACCCACGTATATACTGTCTTCAAGAGACCCACCTCAGAATGAACAATACAAACAGACAAAAGTAAAGGGATGGAAAAAATATTTCATGCAAATGGAAACGGAAAAAAAGCTGGAGTAGCAATATGTATTATCTGAGAAAAATAGACTTTAAAACCAAGGCTATAGTGTATTTACCTGTAATAATAAAAACATAATATGCTAATTAGACTGGATGTCCTTCCGGACCACCTTCCAGACAAGTCGGAGCTGCCTGGGTCCCAGGTGTCTGCAGTGGATGGAGGGAAGCCCAGGTCCCAGGTGCCAGAGGGAAGACGGTGCCAGAAGCCAGACGAAGGAAGGCCTATTCTTGCATGAGTTTCGTGCATTGGGCCTCTAGTATATAATGATAAAGGGATCAATCCAACGAGAGGATATGTCCCCATAAACATTTATGCAGCCAACATAGGAGCACCTAAATATGTAAAGCAAATCTTGATGAACATAAAGGGAGAGACTGACAGTAATACAGTTCTAGTAGATTTTAACACCCTATTGACATCAATGTATATACACTGAGTGGCCAGATTATTATGATCTCTGAACGCATAATAATCTGGCCACTCACTATACTTATGTATAAAGAAAAGCTTGCAAATCTTGATATGTCAAGAGACCAGCCTCTAGCTAGTAAGTCCTCTGCTTCTTTCTAACTACCCACAATGCAGTTCTTATACATGCAAAAACCTTCTTTTAAAATCCCAATTCTGTGGTCAGTCTACACTGAGTGGCCAGATTATTATGCGTTCAGAGATTATAATAATCTGGCCACTCAGTGTCTCTTCCAGACAGCAAAATCAATAAAGAGATGGTGGTCTTAAATGACACACTGGATCAAATGGATTTAATTGGTATCTTCAGAGCATTCCACCCTAAAGCAGAAGACTGTATTCTCTTCAAATGTGCATGAAATTTTTTCTAGGACAGACCACGTTAAGACACACAAGTCTCAGTAAATTTAAAATTGAAATCATATCAAGCATCTTTCTCTGATGATAATGCTATGAAACTTGAAATTAACAAGAAGAAAACTGAAAAGCACAAAAAACATGGACACTGAACAATATGTTACTAAATAATGAATGGGTTAACAAGGAGATCAAGGAATAAATTAAAAAATACCTTGAAACCAATGAACACAACAACCCAAAATCTGTCAGACAGAGGGGGAAAGCAGTCCTCAGAGGAAACTTCATAGCCTGACAGGCCTACTTCTAGAAACAAGAAAAAGCTCAAACAATGCAGTTGTGTACTTAAAGGAACTTGAAAAAGAACAAAGCCCACAGTGAGTAGAAGGAAGGAAACAATAAAGATCAGAACAGAATAAATGAAATATAATCTAAAAAGCAATACAAGCCGAAACCGGTTTGGCTCAGTGGATAGAGCCTTGGCCTGCGGATTGGAGGGTCCCAGGTTCGATTCCGGTCAAGGGCATGTACTTTGGTTGCGGGCACATCCCCAGTAGGGGGCGTGCAAGAGGCAGCTGATCGATGTTTCTCTGTCATCGATGTTTCTGACTTTCTATCCCTCTCCCTTCTGCTCTGTAAAAAAATCAATAAAATATATATTTTTAAAAATAAAAAGCAATACAAAAGATAATGAAACCAAGAGCTTTGAAAAGATAAACAAGATTGGCAAACCTTTAACCAAACTCACCAAGAAAAAAAGAGAGGCCCCAAATAAAATCAGATATGAAAGAGGAGTAACAACTGACACCAAAGAAATACAAAGGATTGTAAGAAAATATTGTGAACAACCAAAACACCAACAAATTGGACAATCTAGAAGAGATGGATAAGTTCCACCCTAGACAGTTTGGTCCAGTGGATAGAGTACTGACCTGCAGAACAAAGGTCCCAGGTTCAATTCTAGTCAAGGGCACATACTTCAGTTACAGGCTCCGCCCCAGCCCAATGCCCTGCTCAGGGTGAGTGCAGAAGGCAACCAATCGATGTGTTTCTCTCATATCAATGTTTCTATCTTGCCCTCTCTCTTCCACTCTCTCTAAAAATCAATGGGAAAACATCCTCAGTGGTTGAACTGAGGAGGCCTATGAACCAGGAGTTCACCATTCAATTCCCAGTCAGGGCACGTGCCCAGTTGCAGGCTCCATCCCATGTGGGGCATGTAGGAGGCAGCCAATCAATGATTGTCTCTCATCGATATTTCTCTCTCTCTCCCTTCATCTCTGAAATCAATAAAAATGTATCTTACCTAATAATAGACAAACCTGTAAATTGACCACACTTCTGCTATGCCCACCAGCCAATCAGGAGGGAATATGCAAATTAGGACAAAGATGGTGGCCACCCGGCTGCTCCAGGCACGGAGGGGCGGGTGGGGCAGGACGCCTGCTATGAGGAGGGCAGGGGGGCGGGGGGCGGGGGGCGGGGGGAAGGGGCCGAGGGGATCTACAAGAGCGGCACTCTGGCCCCGCAGCAAAGACAGCGAAGACAAAGAAGGCAGACTCTGGCCGGAGCAAAGGCCTGCTTCCCAGGTGCTGGAGGAAAACCACTGCTGGAAGCCCAGGAAAGGAAGGCCTATTGCACGAATCTCTTCATGCAACGGGCCTCTAGTTTTTAATAAAACATCATATACCATAATCAAGTGGGATTTATTATAGGGGTGCAAGTTTGGCAGAATATCCACAAAACATAAATGTGATATACCGCATACACAAATTAAAGGATAAAAACCACCTGGTCCTTTTTTAAAACATATTTTTATTGATTTCAGACAGGGAGAGGGAAACAATGATGAGGAAGAATCATTGATCAGCTACCTCCTGCACACCCGCTACTGGGGATCAAGCCCACAACCCGGACATGTGCCCTTGACCAGAATCGAACCTGGAGGAACCCTTCAGTCCGCAGGCCAACACTCTATTCACGGAGCCAAACCAGCTAGGGCCACATGACCTTAATTGCTGTAATTTCATCATAAATTCTTTTTTAAAAAATATTTCTCTATTGGCTTCAGAGAGGAAAGGAGAGGGAGAGATAGAAACATCAGTGATGGGAGAGAATAATTAATTGGCTGCCTCTTGCACATCCCTTAATGGGGATCAAGCCCACACCCCAGACATATGCCTTTGACTGGAATCGAATCTGGACCCTCCAGTCCACAGCTTACACTCTGTCCACTGAGCCAAACCAGCTAGGGCTCATCAAAATTCTGATACATGACAGGACATGTCTCCTCGCCTAGCTTCTTTAAATATATCCTGATTACTGTTGGCCCTTGACATTCCCATAAAAATTTAAGAATCAGCCTTGTTCAAAGGCTAATTATGTAAAATATCAACCAAAGGACTTGTATGCATGCTTATGAGCATAACCAATGGACACAGACAGTGGTGGGGACGGGGGAGTGCATGTGCTGGAGGGTGGGATGGGGGCGGCTGGCAAGAGGTCAATGGGAAAAAAGGAGACTTTTTTAATACTTTAAACAAGTATTGTTTAATACTTTAAAGTATTTAAATTTTTTAAAAATATATTTTATTGATTTTTCACAGAGAAGAAGGGACAGGGATAGAAAGTCAGAAACATCGATGAGAGAGAAACATCGATCAGCTGCCTCCTGCACATCTGCCACCAGGGATGTGCCTGCAACCAGGATACATGCCCTTGACTGGAATCGAACCCGGGACCCCTCAGTCCGCAGGCTGACACTCTATCCACTGAGCCAAACCAGTTTCGGCAAGAATTTAAATTTTTAAAAAAAAACACATGATCATATCAACAGATACAGAACAGGCATTTGATAAAGTCCAAAAGCTCTCCTATATAATGAGGAATATGCTAATTATCTGTTACGCCTTGAGGCATAACGTCCAACTGGAGAACCACCAGATCCCGGATCTGCAGGGGGGTGGGGCAGCGAACTACAAGTGGGCTGCCAAGAGCTACAGGAGGGGGCAGGGCAGCAAGCTACGAGAGGGGGTCGGAGGGGAGAGCTACAGGAAGGTGGCAGCGATCTACTGGCGCACAGTTTGTGTGGTTTATGATAAAAACTCTCAGCAAAGTGGGAATAGAGGGAACACGCTGCCCAGATGCTCCTAGCTGGCCTAGGCCAGTGGCTGGCAAACTCATTAGTCAACAGAGTGGCAAACCGTGGCTCGAGAGCCAGTTTGTCGACCACTGGCCTAGGCCCCTGCCTATCCTCTCCAACCCCCCAAATCCTGCCCCAAAGAAACCTTAGAAATATTTTCTGAAGGCAAATCCAGCTTGGGGAGAGGGTGCAATACTGGTCTCTCATGGGCTCCAGCCCCACCTCCTCATTGGCCCAGCCCTCCCCCGCCCAGCTGAGCCCAGACCGTCCCCAGTTAAACTCTGCCCTCTTGACCAGGGTTAAGCCACACCCCTCATGGCCTCAATGAGCCTCCAAGGGGCCTGCACACCAAAATCACTCCATTTTCACTCTGAACCTCCTGTTTCATCACAAGGTCTCCTACCAAAATTGACCAGCACGGGGGCGGGCCAGGCTCTGCCTCCGGGGAGATCTACAACTCCAATATCCACCTGTCCCAGTCCCCACTTTGGGACCTACTTCTGAATCCCACTTCCTCCCCGAGGACCTCCCAGATTCCTCGCTTCAGGGCCAGGCTTAGGAGGCCCCGGGTGTGTCTGGTTCACTGAGCGTGTGGTGTGGCGGACGATGGGGGGTGGGGGGGTGAACAGTATAGAGCAGTGGTTCTCGACTTTTGTAACGCCGAGGCCCTTTAATGCAGTTCCTCGTGTGGTGGTGACCCCAACCATAAAATTATTTTTGTTGCTACTCCAGAACTGTCATTTTGCTCCTGTTAATGAATCACAATGTAAATATCTGTGTTTCCCGATGGTCTTAGGCTCTACAGCCGCGGTTCTCAACCTGTGGGTCGCCATATTTACATTATGATTCATAACAGTAGCAAAATTACAGTTATGAAGGAGCAACAAAAATAATTTTAT
The DNA here is from genome assembly GCA_027563665.1 of Antrozous pallidus. NCBI lineage: Eukaryota > Metazoa > Chordata > Mammalia > Chiroptera > Vespertilionidae > Antrozous > Antrozous pallidus. Next base: position 92,155,323 of record CM050516.1, on the reverse strand, counting down.
GGTTGGGGGTGGTCACCACAACATGAGGAACTGTATTAAAGGGTCGTGGCATTAGAAAGGTTGAGAACCGCCGAGACTGGTTTGGCTCAGTGGATAGAGCCTCGGCCTGCGGACTGAAGGGTTCCGGGTTCGATTCCGGTCAAGGATGTGCCTTGGCTGCGGGCACATCCCCAGTAGGGGGCGTGCAAGAGGCGGCTGATTGATGTTTCTCTCATCGATGTTTCTGACTTTCTATCCCTCTTCCTTCCGCTCTGTAAAAAATCAATAAAATATATTTAAAATATATTTTTTTATTGATTTTTTACAGAGCGGAAGGGAGAGGGATAGAAAGTCAGAAACATCCATGAGAGAGAGACATGGATCAACTGCCTCTTGCACGCCCCCTACTGGGGATGTGCCTGCAGCCAAGGTACATGCCCTTGACCGGAATCGAACCTGGGACCCTTGAGTCCGCAGGCCGATGCTCTATCCACTAAGCCAAACCGGTCTCGGCTCAATAAAATATATTTAAAGAAAGAAAGAAAGAAAGGTTGAGAACCACTGGTATAGAGTTTGGTGTAAGGATCCAGGCAGTGACCTCTCTGCAAGGCCTGGGGTCCAGGCTCAGCTCAAGTCTGGAGACCTTCCTGGCTCATAAATTCTATCACCTTCAAAAAAAAAAAATTCAGTCACACCTTGACCCAAGGCTTGGTAGTGGCATTTTAATGGCTTTCACTGGTGTAACAGCAGCAAGAAAAGAAGAGGAAGGTGGCCTGACCCCTGCAGGAGGGGGCTCAGCTGGAAAGGGGGCAGCTGCCCCCCGCAGATCTAGCTTTGCTCTTCCCATTGGACAGAGGCCAGGAATGTGCGGATTTCCATGGGCTGCAGTGTGATGCTGGCAGGGTCCAGGCGGGAGGGAGAGGGCTTGAGTGTGGGGCCTGGGGAGGTATAATGGAAGAGTGAGGGATGCAGAATTACTCTGCCTCACTCCCCCACCCCTGTGCCCCCTCCCCTGGGCCTGGGTACAGCCATATACCCTCAAATCTGTTGCCAGGGCCTCATTACAGACTCTTCAATTGCTTCCCAGGGCCTGGATACCCCCCCCCCCCCCAGATCCCCAAATCCCTCCCAATGCCTGGCCACTGCCCTCATACCCTCAAGGCCCACCTCAAGGATTGTCAAGCAAACCCCTCCCAAACTAGACACTGACAGACTCAGATCTTGTTCTTGGGACTGCACTCCAACCTCAAACACCAAAGATCCACCACTAGTTTGCTGTACTTATTTAAGTAAGACCCTTACACCCCCAGCCTGGATGTGAACACCACCGGAGACCCTGGAGCTGCACTGGGTCTTGGCCAACACTCCCGTCTCACCTTCCACACAGCCCCCAACCCCCAGCCCCAGGGGCAAGCCCTCACCCGTGCTAGGGGTCCACTGAAGCCTGGAGGCCCTGGCCCGGAGCTGGTTGGCAGCCAGCGTGGTCTCCTTGAGGTCGGTGATGGTGAAGGCAGAGAACAGGTTCTGCAGGCAGCAGATGGGCGAGGCTGAGTCGGGGAGGGTCCACGCGAGGTTTCCCCTCTCCCTTCTCTGGCTTCTCTCCTGTTTCCCTCCCACCTCTGCCCTCCTCACCCTCAAGTCCAAGGTAACTGGAGAGCTCAAGTTGCCGACCATGTCCTCCCCTAGGGCGAACTGGTGCTCCAAGCGCAGCAGCAGCATTTCCCGGCCCCAGCGGGCGAGTGTGAGCAGGTGCACATTGGGTGGCAGCTGGCGCCGCAATCCCGAGAACTGAGGGAGGGAAGGGGACAGGGCGGGGCTGAGCCGGAGGGGCGGGGCCTAGCCGGAGGGGCGGGAGCCGAGCCGTGGGCGGGGCCGAGCCGGAGGGGCGGGGCCGAGTCGGGGGGCGGGGCCGAGCCAAGCCAGAAGGCGAGGACCCGACGTGAGGGGAGGGACTTAGCGAGGGGAGGGGTTTGCCGTGGTCAGGGGGCAGGATTTAACATGGACGGACCGGACCAGTCAGAAACGAGCGGATGGGGCAGAGCTGGGCTGGGGGGCGGTCCCACTGATCTGGCCTGAGGACCCAGGGAGGGCGGGGCTGAACACGAAGGGGGCGTTGCCCGAGGGGCGGGGCGGAGCCTGGGGGAGGTAAGAAGAGCAGAGGTGCGGAAGGGGCAGGAGCGGAGGGTGTGAACCCAGTCCACCAGGGGTGGGACCGAGCTACGACTGAAGGCTAGCCAGATCATGGTCTCCCCGGGAAGAGTTGGGGGCCGGCGACTTGGGTCCTGGCTGGGCCTAGAGAGATCCGCGCCCACCTCGGGCTTCATCCAGCTCCTCCCTTCTGCTGGCCCCCCCACCCCTCACCTGCTTGCGCGGGGCGACCTCCAAGTGGTAGGGGGTGCCGCTGTCCCTGGTCAGCACAAGCTGCGGGGCCAAGAGCTCCTTTTCCGCCTGCAATCGGTGGCCTACGGCCGCGGTCCGGGCCTTGTCCAGCAGCACGAGGTGCCGCCCTCGTACCCACAACCCCGTCGTCGTCTCTGTCTCTAGCAGTGGCTCCCCAACTCCCCGATCGTCGTCTTTCAGCAGCCTTCGGTGCACCTGCGGGGAAAGTGGCCAAAAGAGGGTGAAGGCGCCTCTGGCCGATTTCAGGGCCAGAAATTGTGGGAACTTCCAGATAAATTGAACATTGGGGTGATCAGATGAGAATGAAGGTATAGTATGGGGGACCCCAGGAGATGAGGGGGTCCTACCCACCAGAAGAGAGGGAGGTAGAGCCCTAAAGGAAGCCTGGGTAGAGTAGGTCAGGAATTGGAAGCGGCGCCTGAATAAGCACTGAATAAAAAGTATGAGTAGCTCACCCTCAAAAAAAAAAAATGGAGTAAACTTTTTACATAGGAATGGAGGTCTCAGTTTGGTGGGACCCCAAAGAGAAGGGTGCAACTAGCAGAGAACTGGAAGAGAACCTAGCTTCAAGGCCCAGCAGGGGCGGGGGGTGGGGAGGAGACTCTGGTGGGAGAAGCCTGGCTTAGATGGGGCTGGGACCACTCACCATGAGCTCTATGGAGCCATCGCTCAGGCTGCTGCCCCCCTGGGAGCGGTCAGTCAGCACTGTCAGCTGCGTGTTCCCATCCTGGGGACAAGGGATGAGAGTGAGGAAGCACACTGCCAGCCAGCCCGCCCCCCCCCTCCCCCCAGGCAGGCAGCACAGGGATAGTGGACACAGCCAACGGCAGCTGGAAGATGCTAAGAATCAGGGGTGACACCACTGTGGAGAAGTATCTGGAAAAGTGGGGAGCAGGACAGGGGAGGGGGTACCGTAATGTAAATGCGGCTATTGACTGGATAGTAGTTTCCTGCCACTGGCTCAGTCTGGTTCAGATTCCAGGTGGGGCGATAATCCCGCCTGGGGAGGGGAGGGGAGGGGAAGGATTTGGTCAGACCTGGGTCCTGGGTCCCCTTCCCCAACTCCCTTTCCCAGGCTCACCCACTCCTCATGCCCCCTTCATACTCTCCCACCCACACTCATAGGATCGGCAGGTTCCCCCATCACCCATGGGCCCCAACACACCACAGTCCACTCCTGTCCCCAGTCACCCCACCTCCTCTCCAGGATCTCCCGGCCATTGCTGTCGGTGAAGAAGCGTTCCTTTGTCTCCAGCGTAGTGTCAAAACGACTGATGACTTCCTTCCCCCAGCCATCACTAGACTCAAAGGAATAGCAAAATTGTGAGCCAGGCCCACCATCACTCCGCCCTGGCCCCTACCCCAGAGGCCCAGGCTGTGCCACTCACCCCACGGGTATTGGTCCCACCGTCCACTCCAGCTCCAGGTGCCGCTGTCCCGGGTACAGGCGAACCACCTGGGAACACCAGGCTGAGAAGTTCTGGTGCACCTCCTGCACCAAGGCAGTCTGCAGGCGCAATGGGCAAGTGTGAGCTTGCACCTGAGCGCAGAGGAACCCTACAAATGCCCTGCCGTGAGCCTCACAAATGCCTACATCAGGGTCAACCCCACTAAGAGCATGAGAACACAACCTACCTGCCTCGTCTGCCTAGGTGTGAGGCCCATACTTCCCGCCACAGCCAATGCCACATAATTCTTGCTTGCTACCCCATCCTCCTCCTTAGAATAGGATTCTAGCTGGACATATGGCTACCTAAATACTGTACCGTCCAGCTTTCCCTGAGGCTATCCATAGCTGTGGTCTGCCCAACACAGTGATTAAAGAGGTGTGAACAACATTTCTTGCCCCTCCCACCAGCTCAAATGCAAATGTAATGGCTGGAGCTTGAGCAGCCATCTTGGGTGATGAGGTAGAAGCTGAATGCTGAGGAAGGCAGAGCAATGAAACAGAAGCGGCCTGGAGGACTGAGGAACCACCGCACCCACCCTGGATGGTACAGCCAGACTCTGTTCCATGGAAAGACCCTGTCTTGTTTTAGGCAGTTAATTTGGGTAATTCTGTTACAGCAGTAAAACTATAGCCTAACCTTCGTGTCAAAGGTGAGTCTTACCAGTATCTGCCCCATTCCCACCCTAGCAGGAAATGTCCACCAGAAGCCCCACATGCATGAGCCCCTGTTCCCAACCAGGTGCATGCTCAGCTGCCCACCTAGTGAGACCCACCCAAGCCCTGTCCAAGTGTGAACTCTCCAATATCCACCTCAAATAGAACCCTGTCCTCACACAGATCCTTGGTGAACTCTTCAAGATACTCTACCTACTTCTCCCCATTCCCTCCACACCCAGCTTCAAAAGCTAGGAGTAAGAATTCTACTGACCCCCGCAGCCGATGTGAATGCCTTTGTATGCCACAACATAAAAGCTGATGAATACCAGCCCTGTGGATTTCCAATCTTCCCCTCAGTCTTAGCCTCCCTCTCCCCCACTCTCACCCCGAACATTGCATACCACCCTCCCAGGCTGCACACGCACATACACACACATGACCCAAATGCCCACGCATCATGCCCGGCCCCGGACCTTCACCACGCGGATTTGAGCCCAACGGCTGATGAGCAGCGGCGTCTGTCGGCTGGGCCTGAAGATGTAGGCACCTGAGGCTTGGGAGCTTAGTTTGTTTCCCGTGCTGGCGTTGTACCTGGGCCGGGAAAGGTAAGTGTCAGGTAAGAGCCCCAGCTCTCCTCCCAGGCCCGCCCCGGCCCAGTGGCCATGGCATCTCTCACCAGTAGAAGGCCTGGCGAACAGGCAGCAGGAGGTCCTGCTCCAGGTTCTTGATCTCCACCAAGAGCCCCGTGTCAGGGTCAAACCTGGCCGAGATGTACTGCGCAGAAGAGGGTGGACAGACGTTAATGACCATCCCTTCAGCCAACGGCAACTTCCCCTTCCTGGGACTCAGGAGAAAACCCTAGAGTCACTCTTCCCTCCTCTCTCTTGCTCACTCCTCACATCTGACCCTACTGGCAAATTCTAATAGCTGCACCTTCTACCTTATCATCAGTCTGCCCTTTCTGACCATCTCCAAGGCCTTCCTGGACTAGTGAGTGCTGCTGACCAATTCCTGGTCTCCCAGGTCTGTTTCCCCCCATATCTGCCAGAGGTCACTGCGACCCCTACATCCAAGCCTTAGCTGGTCTGCTGAGGAACCAGGGCAGCTAGTGTAACTCACAAGAATCACAGTGCCAAGGTCCATCAGACTTCTGAAGACCCATGAAGGCTCAGTGGCTAGAGTACTGGCCCTCGGCCTGAAGGGTCACGGGTTTGATTCCAGCCAAGGGCACGTACATCAGTTGCAGGCGGGATCCCTGGGCCTGAGCGCATGGGGGAGGCAACCATCAATATGTCTCTCTCACATCAATGATTCTCTCTCTCTCTGTCTCCTCCCCCTCCCACTCTCTCTAAAATCAATGGGAAAAAATATCTTCAGGTGAGGATTAACACCAAAAAAGACAATTTATATATTTTATTTTATCACTTTTGTCTGCCTGGATTCCTCTTCCCCAAAAATGTCCTCCAAGTGGCCTCATGGCTTCCTCCCGCAGGTCTCTGACACACCTTCACTTGATCTGCAGGCCCCTGCCACCATCAGCTTTGACATATCTGTAAAGTGCCACCCATAATCACACCAGTCCCTCAAAACAGCCGCGGTAGAGAACACTGGAACTCAAAGGCAGGCAGTCACTCACTCAAGGACACAGAATGGGGGGTGGTGACATCAGACCATGAACCCAAGACCTGCTGACTCAGAGTCAGTGCAGCTCACTATGACATCTCAAACTCGTCGCTGGGGTAGAGTAGGGGATTTGAATGGGTTCTCACCTCGTTTTGGATGGTCAAGTCACGGGATGAGGACTTGATCCAAGATAAGGACTTCCGGAATCTGGGCTCACGGGGGTGAGCCCGTGGGCTCCAGCCAGGTACCTGGGTTACTGAGTAAATGCTGAAGCCGAGGGCAGGCACTGAGGCTGAGAAAAGCAGCTCCTGCATATTTGAGCTGGGCATTGTCACCACCTCAGGACAGGGAGAAGGAAATCTGAATCAAGAGGCTGTGTGCACACATATAGAGACATATAATTCGGAGGGGTCACGTTCCAGAAGGGGAAGGAGGCCCAGCACCGGGAGAAGAAATGTAGGTGTTGGCCAGCATATGAGGGGGGAGAGGATTTCTGAGTCCAAGATTGCAGAGAAGCCCTAGCCTGTTTGGCTCAATGGATAGAGTGTCGGCCTATGGACTGAAAGATCCCAGGTTCGATTCCAGTCAAGGGCCCATGCCCGGGTGTGGGCTCATCCCCAGTGGGGAACTTGCAGGAGGCAGCCAATCCATGACTCTCTCTCATCGTAGATGTTCCTATCTCTCTCTCCCTCTTCTTTCCCTTTGAAATAAATAAAAATAAAAAGATTGCAGAGGTTTAGTAGATAGAAAACAATCTACAGGGAGGGTAGAGAGACTGTGGGAGGGGGAAGAAGTGAGAGAGTAAGTGGGGGAAGGGATCTTTGAGGTAGAGGAGTGAGGGGAAAACAAGATTCTTGGGGGAGGAAGAGGTTCGTGGGAAGAGGCGGTCTAGGATGAGAGGAACACCCATAAATGGAAAAATATTTCCGCCCCAGCCAGTTTGGCTCAGTGGATGGAGCGTCAGCCTGCAGACCCGCAGGGTCCGAGGTTCCACTCCAGTCAAGGGCACATGCCCGGGTTGCAGGCTCGATCCCCAGTAGGAGGCGTGCAGGAGAGCCAATCAGTGATTCTCTCTCATCGTTGATGTTTCTCTCTTTCTCTCTGAATCAATAAAGACGTATTTTTTTAAAAAAAAATAAAAATATTTCGTGGGGAGATATTAAAAAGAGGGAGCTACAGAGGAGGGATGTTCCCAGATTTGATATGAGGGGACAGATTCAGAGGAGGAAGAGACAGTACTGGGCGGGAGGTACTCATGGAAGGGCAGGTATCCATGAAGACAGGCATCCGAGAGAGGAGGCGTCCGCGGGGGGAGGGAGAAATGCCCAGGAGAGGAGGGAGTCATTGCAGGAGGGTGTTCACGGGAGGAACGTTCATTAAATGAGCTCACATCGCTGGGCACCACTGCACCGCTGGGATCCTTCACAAGGAAAATGTGTTCGCTGACTGGAAGCCGCACCATCCAACTTACTTCCCGCCCCAAAGGGTTATAAACGATCACCTGGAACTGGGGTGGGAGGATCAGAGTGCGCATGAGTGACAGCAGGCCTTTTCCAGCCCCACCCCCGATGCACTGCAGCGGCCCTGGGTGACCCAGGGCCCTGTGTGCCGTCCATCCAGCCCCGGCTGCTCTGTGGCCCACGTGATCTGGCCCAGGGGGATCCTTCGAAATGATCCGGCTACCGGTCCCACCTCATCTCCTCCCAGTCCCGGATTTGCAGCTCTCATCCCCCATTAGACCTGCCTTCCGGCCCCGCCCCTAAGCCACCCCACTCTAGCCCACCCACCCCAAGCGTGGCTCACGCTCTTTGAAGTCTGGCTGAGGGGACACAGGCTGGTGTTGAGATTGTGGCAGAAAGCGAACGCCTCCTTGGAGCCGCTGAGCCGCGCTAGCGCATTGCTCAGGAGAACCTGCGGAGGAACAAGAAGGCACGGGTCCACTCTGCAAGCCCAGGGAGCTTCCGCGCCCCGCCCGACAAGATCCTCTGGGCTCTGCCCCATTCTGTGTCCGCACTCCCACCCCCACCCTTACACCCCACCCCAGTATCCCTTCCAGGCCCCGCCCCATTCAAGACCCCTCATTTCAGGGCCTGCCCCACTAACTCTTTTTTTTTTTTAATATATTTTATTGATTTTTTACAGAGTGGAAGGGAGAGGGATAGAAAGTCAGAAACATCGATGAGAGAGAGACATCGATCAGTTGCCTCTTGCACGCCCCCTACTGGGGATGTGCCCGCAGCCAAGGTACATGCCCTTGCCGGAATCGAACCCGGGACCCTTCAGTCTGCAGTCCGACGCTCTATCCACTGAGCCAAACCGGTCTCGGCCCCACTAACTCTTATAGGCCCTGCCCAGCTGCCTTGTCCTGCCCCATTCTTACCTATCTCCCTCCTGCCGCAAGCCCCGACCCACAAGCCCTTCTAGACTCCACCCCCCTGCTTTGACCACGCCCTTCCTGTCTCCGCCCTTATGCCCCAGACCCCCGCTCCATGCACCTCACAGGGTTCCCAGCCAGCTGCCAGCTGGCGAGCATAGTCATTGGCCACATGTTGCTTGGAGGTCCCACTGACTGCATCGTGGTGCTGGAGCACAGCCATTGCCTCATCTGCGGGCAGATGATGGTGAGCGAGTGGTGAGCTGGGTGGGGTCTGTGCAGGACTCTGAGCCCTGATCTCAGAGGGTTGCGAATGGTCACATACAGGGCGCCAGGGTTCTTAGGGGCTCTCAGAAGGGACTCAAGGATGTGGCCATAGTCTAGTGTCCAGCTTGGGCCCCGCCCCCACCCCACCCCCCACCAACCATACACCTACTGAGGGGTGCACTGTCTCCAGCGCCATAGGGTCCCATGTTGGCCGCTGGGCCTGCCAGTGCCTCCAGCTGGTTGCACACCTAGGAGGCAGGGAGTATGTTGAGGCATGGGACCGGCTGGGACCCCTGGGCTGCCCCCCTGAGTCTAGCACCCACCCACCTGCAGGAACTTATAGCTGAGGCGCTCGTAGCGCTTGAGGGCCGGCCGGCTGGTAAAGAAGCCAGTCCAGAACATGTGGGGGCCATCGGCATAGGGGAAGAAGTCATCCTGTTTCACCGACCTGCAACAGCAGAGGCATTGCGGGCAGAGTCACTACCCACAGGGCATGCAAACCCCCCTCAAGCTCCCCAGACCCCCCCCAAATACCAGGTGAGGTTGGCCTTGTTCAGCTCCCAGAGATAGCAGGCCGGAGTGGAGTAGAGAACATTGACACGGCTCCCATTGGCCTGCTGCTGGGGGAAGGCGTTGCATGTGTGAGCCCTCTGGAGTCTGCAACTTCCTGAGGGGGTGGGCCCACAGGTGGGCAACACATACACACATTTATGCATCCAGTGGGTTCAGACTCTCTTCATACACATTTTGAATGCAAACCAATAACCAAGTGTGAAAATGTATTTTGGCCAAACCTAAATACTACCAGCCTGGAAAGAATTTCAGTGATATAAGAATAAAACTGAAATATTACTAAACTTTTAAATAATTTCAAGTATATTATTAAAAACTTGCATGGAAAAACTAAATCTGACATATAGGGCAGGAATAATCATTTCTCAATACTGTCAGGTTATTGCTAAATGACACAACTGTCATAATGAATAGAGGCTCACTTTCAACTGAGGGGGGTAGAGGAACAAGCTCGGTTGGTTAGTGTCGTCCCAAAATGCCAAGGTTGTGGGTTCGATCCCCAGACAGGGCACATACAAGAATCAACTAATGAATGAATCAGTAAGTGGAACAACAAATCAATGTTTCCCTCTGTCTTTCTCTCTCTCTCTCTCTCTTCCTCTCAAATCAATCAATAAAAACATTTTTTTAAAAGAAGATGACGTCTTCCAGAGGAAAGAATGTTTGTACCAGTACCTGTAGATGCTCATTCACTCACTTGAAGGCAAGTGCATGAGACCACAGGCCTTTACGAACAGACACACATCTACACTTCTTCAGCAGAGCAATATACACCATTACATACACAGACCCATATACACACTGTATTCACTCAGCAATCACTCGATTCTTCAACTCGGTGCTCAGGATGGCTGACGCAATCTAGAACCACAGGCCAGCCCCACTCTCGTGGGATTCACAGCCAAGTGCAGGAGAGAGACTGGACAGACAGTCAGTTGGTTACAGTCAGCCTGGATGTGACACGTATTTGTGAAGACTGGTGGGGGTACAGAGGAAGAGCAAGAGCTCTGCCTGGGGTTTGTGAAGGCTTCCTGGAGTAGGAGACATTGATATCTTAAAGAAGGAGCAGAATGTTTTCAGCTTCAAATAATAATAATAAACAAAAACCATAATACCTATTATTTATCTAGCGCTGTTCTAAGTGATCTGTGTAAATGAAGTCATTAAGCTCTCATGCACAGCCTTATCTGGTGAGAAGCCCTATTATGCCCTTTTCTAGGTAAGAATACAGGGAGGCACTGAGTGCTAAACATTGCTGAAGGTCACAGAGCCAGCTAGTGGCAGAGCCAGGGTGTGAACTGAGAGATTCCCACTTCCCATAGAATACAGTAGTCAAAGAAGCCGTCAGTGGCGGCAGAAAAACCAAGAAAGTGTGATGTCCTGACAGCCCAGGAACATGGTATTTGCAGAAGGAAGTGATGGGGAAGACTGAGAAAAGTCTTTTGGAAGGTCCTTGGTGATGTTCCGGAGAGCTGTTTTGGTGAAACAGCTCTGCAGGGAGCAAGTGGAAGCTGAGGACATGGAGACTGTGCTGGTAGACAACTCTGAGGATGGAAGTGATGGGAAGGGACATCTTAGATGGAAGAGGTGAGACAGGTTCTGGGCTGCTGCGAGAATGACTGCCCGCCCACACAGCCACAAACCACAGGCCAATTACAAGAGCCGCACCAGTATATCTGAATACTGGCCACCCAGAAGTGTCCATGCCCTAATACCTGTGACATGGCAAACAGAAATTAAGTTTGCAGGTGGAATTAAGTTGCTAATCAGATGAACTTAAAACAGATATTATCCTAGATTGCCTGGGTGACCCCAATGTAATCACGAGGGTCTTTAAAAGTGGAAGAGGAAAGTGAAGGAAGTGAGTGAGAGAAAGAGATGTGGCAGTGCAAGCAGAATCAGACTTTAAGATGGAGGGAGGGTGCCATGAGCCAAGGAATGTGGGTGGCCTCCAGAAGATGAACAAGGCAAGGAAACTTTCCCCCCGAGCTTCCAGCAGGAACGCAGCCCTGCTGACATGTTGATTTTAGCCCCATGAGAGCAGTGTTGAACTTCTGACCTGCGGAACTAGAAAATAAGATATTTCTGTTGTTTGGAGCTGCTACGTTTCTGGTGATTAGCTTGTTATAGGAGCAAAAGAAAACTAAGGGAGCACTCATAGCTACTCCTCTTGACCCAAGGCCCAGGGATATAAGCACGCATGTGCACACAGGGTGGACACACTCACCTGGGCATTGACCAGCTGGATGAGCTTGTCAAGGTTCTTGAACCACATGTTGGCATTCTCATATTGGAAGTCCGAACCCATGGTCATCACAGTGTGGTTGGTGCGGTAGAACTGGCCCTGCAGACAGAGTGGGGGTGTCCTCAGGCCAGAGTGTCCTGGCCACCCCTTGCACAGCTGTGTCTTGGTATATATGTGGTCAGTTGTGAATGCACAGTAGTGCGGGGAGAGGGGTGTGCAGACGTATGTCACATGGGAACATAGGGACATGAACAGAAATAGCTGCAAGTTGTGGAGTGAATTCTCTTGGGCCTGCCATGCTGTTTCATGACCACGGTGAGTGTGTGTGGTGGGGAAGGGCTCCACAGGCTTCTAATCAGGAGCATGCAAGCCCAGAAGGAGGGCATGGTGAGGTGAAAAGACCCTCACCTTCCTCTAAGGGTATGAGGAGGTGTTAGGGAATCAATCTCTGGGAGTGAGAAGGGCCTGATGCATTATGTACCCCTGTTTTCCAGGTTCTGGACACTGGGGTTACCTGGGCTTTGGCTAAATTTAGGAAGTAATCAACCAGCTCTTTGGCGTTGTACTCAGGGCTGCGGCGGTCATCCACGATGGGTTTGTCAGCACACAGGACGTCCCAGCACAGGTTGTCCGGTGGGTTGTACATGTTGGGGAGCACACCTGTGGCCACACTTGACTCAGGGGGTAGCCCAGCACCCCGGACCTGCCCTGAAGTCATAGTCTGCCATGCCCCACCCAAGTCGGGCTTCAGAATGTGCAGGGGCCGGGCGCAAAGCGCTGAGCCCTTGGTGGTAAATTATTAAAAACTTCAAGATGATGATGGCAGAGTGTAGAGTCATGCCTTTGGAGGCGGCCCTGCCCCCACCTATCCACCCCCTTACCGGTGAAGAGGTCAGCAATGGGGGGCTTCAGGCTGGCACTGGCCCGCCACACCTGCTCCATCTCAAGGTCCAACTTCCGCACCAGTTTATCTTGGTAATCCAGGCGCCCGAAGAAGAAGCCGTCAAAGCCCATCTGGGAGTGGTGGGGGATGAGACAGGAGCGGAGGGCAGGATGGCAAGTGCGAGGCCTTCTCACCACCGCCCTCCAGCCCCCTCTGCATGAACGGGGGAGGGGGTTCAGAGCACAGAAAAAGCAGGTCTCTCCCTCTCTCCCTCTCCCTTCCTCTCTCTGACATCCTCTCTAAGCTGAGGATGGAAGCGGTCATGGTACTGGTCAAGAAGCCTCTAGCAAAACAGGGCAGGCCTCCACCTGCCACCTGGCTTGGGGAGGAGCCAGGATCCTAGCAAATGGGGCAGGACCAGGAGAGAGGAAGTCAGCAGCCAGAGGGGGATGGTCAGCCTGGGCTGGGGCAGAGTCTCAAGAAGTAAGAGGGACAGGTCCCAAGGATGGGCGGGGATTGAGTGGCCGAAGGAGGAGTCAAAGCAATGAAGGCGAAGTCCAAGGGAGGCAGGGAAAGTACCTGCGCAAACAGCGAGGCCTGCTCCCGAGAATGGCCAAAGGGGTCGATGTGCCAGGCCACACGGGGGCGCCCGTCGTTGCCAAACGTGTCCTCAAGGAAGCGGAGCCCTAGTGTCATCTGGTCTATGATGGCTCCGTAGTGGGTGGCCGCCTCGTCATTCATCACCCAGCCACCGTTGGCAAACTCCAGGCGCCCTGTGCCAGTAGGGGCAAAATGCAGGCAGACTGTCAGGGCCAGGAGCGGGGCTGGGGTTGGCAATGCAGGGGACGAGAAGACCTGCCCGCATGCCCAGGCCTGGAAGAAGGGAGGTCTCTCCCAGGCCAGTCCAGCCAGCTATGGAACAGAGAGCCTCCTGCATGGCAGGCTTCCCAGAGGATCTGTTGGAGATGGGGCCTTGCAGGATGCATAAGAGTTCTACAAAGAAAGGGAAACTCCAGGCAGGCAGATCACATGCACGCAGCATGATAAAATATCAGAAGGCAGGATGCCAAAAACAGAAGCTAGCCTGGGCTTCCTCTTTTCACTTCCTTGGGGCAGCTCACCCTGGCGCACCAGGTCCCGCACAACATCCTGTGTTGCATTTGTCTGTTGATGCCACCAACGGGAGAAGAAGGCCATCTCCACATAGACGAAGCGACGGGTGGGCTCCAACAGCAGGGAAGAGAGGACAGAGTCCAGGATGTACTGAACACCCGCATGCTGGATTCCATTGTGGACTGTGGGCACAGAGGTCAAGCCATCGGGGACCAGCAAGCCAAAGGGGACAGTCCTAGACAAGGGACCCCAAGCTGGGCATTGCCCCCTCCCTAAAATCCAGGACCCGGAGAGGATTTGAAGAGCCCAGAGGGATCACGGGAGTCCCCAGCGTCAGTCCCCACCTCTACTCACTGCCATAAAAGTACTGGTCCACTGTCTTGAGCCAGCCCACGTCATCGTGTGTGTGGGCCACCAGGTGCACATTGAGCATGTTCGGCTTCACCGTGGGGCAAGTCTGCACAGGGACCCCAAATGCACACTCACACACCCTGTCACCTACCCCAACGTTAAGAGGCAGGTTGGGGTGGGAGTAAGGGTGGGGGAGGTCTTGATCTAGGGGTAACTCAGAGAGGTCGGGACAGGCACTCCCAGGGAGGACACACACACAGTTGCGCTGACAGATACAACTCCCTAGTGGCACACTCCTCAGGGAGCTCTCATTCACACCCTGGGGAAACAACAGCAGTAGCTAATATTTATTACACATTTATAGATGCCAAGCAGCCACCTTGCGGGACAGGGGCACGATTATCTCCAGTTTTCAGATGAGAGCGCGGAGATAAGTGTAGTGACAGTCACGCAGACAGGAAGTGGAAGAGCCAGGCTGGATCTCCAGGCCGGCTGACTCGAGTTCCAGTTCTCACCCAGCACCCGCCCCCCACCCCCCACACGCACACGCCCAGTCACACGGTTCAGTCGGTGCATGCAAAGTCCAGGCAAACTGACCCACAGAGGCAGGACAGCAGGTACCGGCAGCCCCATTCCCAGACGCGCAGAGCCAGGCCTCCCACCGGCACAAAGCACGCACCCAGACCACCCACTCACATTAGCAACCATAAACCAGGCAACCCCAGAAGCTCCAGACCCTACTCGGGGCTTCCCTCTGGCTTGTGGACATTTCCGCTCGCGGACTCCCGCTCACCTCGTATCCCGCGGCCCGAACGCTGGGCGCAGCCAGAAACAAAAGAAGGAAGGAAAGAAGTGGGAGCGGTGGGCACCGTGCACGGGAGCTCGTCCAGGGCCACGCTGCGCCCCGGCCGCCGCCGGCGCGCTCCCCCAAAGGCCGCGCATCGGCTCCCATGGTTGTTGCTCCGCCGCCGCCGCCGCCTAAAGCCACTTCCCCGCCCGCCCAGGCCCAGCAAAGGCCCCGCCCCCATATTGCGTCCTAGCCAATGGGAGCTTGCAGAGGCGGGGCTAGGGCGCAACTCGGCGTGTTATTGGATTGAGGCCGCGGTTCTGGAGACTCCTAGGCACTGGCCCGTCCCACCCTCGGTTTGGCAGAAGAGCCTTTAACGTTCCGCCGCCTTCGTGTGGACGTGGGCACCCCCTTTGTCCCTGTGAGTGCAGAGGTCTCAGGTTTTCCTACCAGTCCCGGGTTGCCCAGGAGGTGGGAAGTGTGCCTGGGGTCCTCCGGCGTTCCATTAACCTTCAGGGCGAGGAGCAGGGCGGGTCTGATGGGGTCCTTTCTGCCCAATGGGAGTTGAGGCGTTGGGTAAAGGAACTGTCTTGGAGCGCCGGGAGTGGGAGACATCCAGCCTACTTGAGAGGAGTCAGTACACGCAGACCCAGGGAAAAGCCCCAAGGCTGAAAACCTATCTCCGTAAGCACAGGGCAGGGGAAATCCAAAGAGCGAGTCTGCCCACTAGTCTAATAATTAATGGAGCTTTTAAAGGGACACTTACCTAAGAGGAAATGGGTCCCTGTGCCGCTTGACAGGTGCCAACGAATTCTGTAGGGTAAGGGGACGGGGGTGAACAGTCATAGGAACTAGTATACGAATGCTACCAGGTATGTACATTATTTTACATGCTTGAACGGGTCAGAACAATAACCTGTTGCTGGAACTAGCGCCTAGCAGGGGGCAAGGGGAGGTACTGGTTTATGTCAGAACGAACTCAAATACAGTCAGACAGTGTCTAAGGGAGGTTTGCAGGTCCAGCTCTCATGTCCAGCAGTGGTAACTTCATGGAACAGTCTCTCCACACGCTAACCCACATGCCAGCTCTTACAATCTCACATGACCCCCTTCCCCAAGGTGCCCTGAGTGGTCGGCAAGGGGCTTCAGTAGCAGGGAAGTAGCTCTCTTAGTTGCCAATTGACCTCATTGGAGCCATAGCAGCAACAGTACAGACACAGACAAGAAAAGAGACCAGTTAAAAGAAGCAGTCCAAGTATTAGTAACTTTTCCTTTTTTAAATATTTTTGTTGATCTCAGAGAGGAAGAGAGATAGGAACATCATTGACTGGCTGCCTCCTGCACGCCCCCTACTGGGGATCAAGCCTGAAACCCAGGCATGTGCCCTGGGCTGGAATCAAACCTAGGACTCTCCAGTCCGCAGGCCGTGCTCTATCCACTGAGCCAAACCGGCCAGGGCTATTAGTAACTTTTTTCACCATGCTTCCCCTCTGTCAAGACCTAAACCAGTGGGTTAGTAAGTCATCTAGGTTTGGGCTGGGTCATTTAAGGCATTTACATGAGTTTTCATATGTACTCACAAAGAAGAAATATTAGCAGATTCATCTGGTATAAGAACACAACATTCAGCTTGGATAATGGCACAGGCCTCTCAACCCCAACCCCAACACACACATACAGAGAGGCCTGTAACTGATTGCTACAGGAACAGCAGGAAGTCTAAGGTCAGAAAGACAAATATTTAGCCCTACCTGGTTTGGCTCAGTGGATAGAGCACAGGCCTGCAGACCGAAGTTTCCCAGGTTTGATTCCAGTCAAGGGCACTTACCTCAGTTGCAGGCTCCTCCCCAGCCTGGCCCCTGGTCAGGCTCATGCACGGGGAAACCCAGGGATGTTTCTCTCACAGCCACATCAATGTTTCTGTCTTTCCCTCGCTCTTCCACTCTCTCTTTAAAAAAAAAAAAAAATCGGCCAAGATCGGTTTGGCTCAGTGGATAGAGCGTCGGACTGCGGACTGAAAGGTCCCAGGTTCGATTCCGGTCAAGGGCATGTACCTTGGCTGCAGGCACATCCCCAGTAGGGGGCGTGCAGGAGGCGGTTGATCAATGTTTCTCTCTCATCGATGTTTCTGACTTTCCATCCCTCCCGCTTCTGCTCTGTAAAAAATCAATAAAATATATTTTTAAAAAAACAAAAAAATCATCACCCTAACCACCTTTGCTCAGTGGATAAAGTGTCAGCCTGCGAACTGAAAGGTCCCGGGTTTGATTCTGGCCAAGGGCACATGCCTAGGTTGTGGGCTCGATCCTCAGTAGGGGGCGTGCAGGAGGTAGCCAATCAATGATTCTCTCTCATCATTTATGTTTCCTATCTCTCTCCTCCCTTTCTCTCTGAAATCAATAAAGAAATATATTTACCGAAACCGGTTTGGCTCGGTGGATAGAGCATCGGCCTGAGGACTGGAAGGTCCCGGGTTCGATTCTGGTCAAGGGCATGTACCTTGGTTGTGGGCACATCCCCAGTAGGGGGTGTGCAGGAGGTGGCTGATGGATGTTTCTCTCTCATGGATGTTTCTAACTTTCTATCCCTTCCTCTCTGTAAAAAAATCAATAAAACATATTTTTTAAAAGAAATATATTTAATAAAAATAAAAATAAATCAATGGCAAAACATCCTCAGATGAAGATTTAAAAGGAAGACAAATATTTAGTAGGGACTTGAACTGGGAGATCTGGGAGAATTATACTTGCAGTCTGATGTTCAGATGTTAGTGTAGCCACAGTGTCTGGAACCTGGCCAGGCTGTGTAAACCGTATTTGTTGGTCAGGGAGAAGTGGTGCTCTTCCTGACCAACAAATAAGGAGGAGAAAAAGGGGAAGACTATATTAGATCAGGACCCTTGCCTTCGCCCCTCTTTCTTTTTCTTTTTTTTTGCCAAGAAATATTTTATTGACAACCAGCGTCATAGCTGTAAGAGAGGGACGTACACAGGATGGCAAACTAAAACCCAATAGCCAGCAGGGGCCATTTGGGACAGGAACGCTGCATCCTGGGGTCCTCACAGTCTCCTTCCCGTAGACACACAAGCCTGGGCATCCAGGAGAGGGGGCAGTGCCTCTGGTGTCCCAGAGAGTGACAGGACATGTGATGCCTCATTACATGAGACAGGATAAGGAGGTAAAATGGGGAGAGGGCCCATCACTGCCTAACGCCGCCTCCTCCTCTTAGAGCCAGCGCCAGGCGGAGGACCGAGCCGCCCAGGATTTTATCATCAGCCTCCGTCTTATCGTTCCTCTGTTTACCGCTGTAGATGAGCCGCTGCTGCTGTGGGGGGATTCCCTCTTTCTCTTCCACACGTTCCTTGATTCGTTCCACCTTATCTGTGGGTTCAATGTCAATCTCAATTTCTTTTCCGGTCAGCGTCTTCACTTTAATTAGCATCTTCTTCCAATATTGGGTCTGCAGACAGATAAGTTGCTGCTTCTACCGCGGCGGTGGCTGCGAACGCTCCCCAGCACTGTGTCGGTGGGAGTCACTCTTCGCCCCTCTTTCAATGGTGCATGTGCCAGTCTGCGTATAGCCTGTCTCCATGGCTCCTGACCGCATAAGGATAAGAGGATCCGATGGGAGACTGAGCATTTGCTCTCCCCCAGGTATTTGAAGTTACCAACCCATCACAGGGTAGTGTCTCGTTGCAGATTCCAATAAATGTTCCAGGGACAATAAGGCCTGATGCTTTCAATATCATGGCCCACTGGTCCATGACAAGCATCAAGACTATTACTGTGTTCTTTTTTTTTTTTTTTAATCTGAGGAATCATATTTAAAAAAAAAACAACGAAGATTAACTGTATCATTACCGAAATCTACACATCATATCCTTTTCCAACTGTGATTGTGAGAAAGATTCTAGAAATATGTGAATATGTGTGGAGTACCACACCCTTTTTTTTTTTAGACTCAAATATGAAGTTTTCTTTACTTAACTGGGTTATGAATATTTCCTTCAGCGGTGCCCCAGTTCAAAAAATTCTAGCAAAAATTCTAGCACAGTGCTGACAGTGGACACTCTGTCTACACCATTAGTTTGCATATATACAATTCAAAATCAGTTCCTCATTCTATTACTGTGTTCTTTGTTTCTCACACCTTAACCATGTTGGGTGCCTCCTTTGAGCTCCCAGCCTGGTATACAGAGCAATAGGCCGCACTACTGGTCATTTAAGAGTATTTATCCTTGGGAAACACCTTTGTATCGTGGCCAACATTGGTTTTCCAGTTAGTAAGTTAATCTGCTAAGGACCCAATTTTTAAAAATATATATTTTGTATTGATTTCAGAAAGGAAGGGAGGAGAGAGAGACAGAAGCATCAATAATGAGAGAGAATCATTAATCAGCTGCCGTCTGCATGCCCCACACTGGGGATCAAGCTCAAAACCTGGGTATGTGCCCTGACCAGGAATCAAACCATGACCACCTGGTTCATAGGCTGATGCTCACCCACTGAGCCATGCTGTCCAGGCAAGAGCCCATTTTTCCATTCTAACAAACCCAGTTGCCTGTGGGTTATTTAGGAAATGGAACCTGCATTCAATAACTGAAGTGAGCCCCAGCCAGTTTGGTTCAGTGGATAGTGTCAGCCTGAAGACTGAAGAGTTGCAGTTTCAATTCTGGTCAAGGGCACATGCCCAGGTTGTGGACTCAGTTCCCTAGTAGGGGGCATGCCAGGAGGCAGCTGATCAATTATTCTCTCTCATCGTTGATGTTTCTATCTTTCTCTCCCTTCCCCTCTAAAATCAATATTATATATATGTATATATATATATATATATATATATATATATATATTAGTGACCCGTTGCATGAAATTTGTGCACAGTGGGGGTTCCCTCAGCCCAGCATGCCCCCTCTCACAGATTGGGAACCCTCAGGAGATGTCCTACTGACGGCTGAGGCCCGCTCCCCATCAGTCTGGCCACCCTCTGTGGGAGGTGACCGGAATGATCAGGGAAGGCGCCAGCCCCATTACCCTGCTGCTGCAGCCACTGCCAGCCACTGCAGCTGCCAAGGTGTTTTCATCAACACGGACTCCAGTCCCTTCACTGTGAAAAAATGACAACTTTCTTTAGGCATTTTCAAGATGTGTCTTTCAGAGGATATGACATTTCTTTCTCTCTCTCTTTTTTTTTTATCCTCGTCTGAGGATATGTTTCCATTGATTTTTAGAGAGTGTGGAAGAGAGGGAGAGACAGAAACATCAGTGTGAGAGGGACACATTGATTGGTTGCCTCCTGCATGAACCCTGACCTGGCCCCGGCCAGGGAGGAGCCTGTAACCTAGATACATGCCCTTGATCAGAATCGAACCCGGACCCTGCGATCAGCAGGCCAAGGCTCTATCCACTGAGCCAAACCAGCTAGGGCAGGATATGACATTTCTTAGCCATTCAGCAGCAGACCTTAGTTTTTTTCCTCCTGGAGTGTGGTAGAAAAACCCTAGATCACTTTCTTGGATTCTTATTACCCAAGTTACCAAGAACACTGCAAGTGGTGACATACAGAAGCTTAGTCAATGAGTGGTCAGAAAAGGTGTTTACACTGGAACTGGTTTGGCTCAGTGGATAGACTGTGGGCTGCAGACTGAAGGGTCCCAGGTTTGATTCCTATTAAGGGCATGTACCTTGGTTGGAGGCACATCCCCACTGGGGAGTCTACAGGAGGCAGCTAGCTAATCGATGTTTCTCTCTCATCAATGTTTCCAACTGTCTATCCCTCTCCCCTCTTCTCTAAAAAAAAAATCAATAAAAATATATACTTATTTTTAAAATGGTGTTTCCTCTGCAGCTCATGCGACCCCTGCGTTGTATCCACTGGGCTAGGGGGGTGTCTCCACACAGCCCAGAGACTGGCAGCCAGCCCCCCCCTCCCATCGTGGGCGCTGGGCTGGGGGCATGGATCCGAACCACACCTTAGTGCCAGAGCCTGAGCAAGCGGCTGGGGGCAGGGCGGGAACATCCCTGCTCTGTGACACTGGGATGTTCCCGCCCCGCCCCCAGCTGCTTGGCTGCTACACCCATAGTCCCACAGTGGCTGGGGGTGGTCTGGGACCCCTGCCGCTCAGGGCTAAGTGTGGGCCCACAGGCTAGGAGCGGTCTGGGTCCCAAGTATGTTCCTGGGACCCAGGTGGCTCAGAGCCTGCGTATGCAAATTAACCACCATCTTAGTTGAGTTTATTTGCATTTCGCTCCTGATTGGCTTGTGGGCGTGGCTTGTGGGTGTGGTGGAGGTGCAGTCGATTTACACGTTACTATTTTATTATATAGGATGTCCTATATAATAAAAGCCTATGTAGTCATCACGCCCTGGTGCTGTGACACCCTCACTCATAAGGACCGATCACCAGAGGTTGCACGTGCAGCAGGTGGCCGTGGGTGGGCGGGAGCTTGACACTACATGCATAGTGCAGAGGCGGGACCCCCAGCTCTGGCCTCTTTTGGGGCAATCCATCAAGGAGCCCTGGATGGGTGGGCAGGTCTTACCTCTTTGGGGTGATTGATTGTGGAGCTCCTGCACTGAGAGGGCACAGGCCATGCTGGGGGACGCCTCCCCCCGCCCCTGAGTGCATGAATTTTGAGCACGGGGCCTCAAGTATATATATAAAATTCTTACTCTAGTGAAAAAAAAAAACAGGTCGCTGTATGTTAAAGGCAGCCCTGCTTCCTTGGCTATGCACCATCCTATTTGGGCACTACGGGGCCTGCTCTTGCAGGGCACCCAGACTGCAGTATTAACTAACAGGGCATCTGCTTCCTGAGTACCTGGAGATGTCTTATGGGCAGGGACATAGACAATACAAAGATCTTCCCTGGATTCTTGTGAGCCCAGATATCTTTCCACACCTCTTGTCCCCAAAAAGGTTTGTTCGTAATCATCCACCCTTCCATTTCTGTTACTCAAGAAATCAAATCAGTCCCTTTAAAATGGCCCAATTGTCAGTACACAGGATCAGTGGCGGAGATTCATGTGTGATACCAACCACACAACTTTTAATTCAGCCCACTGACTATTGTGGCTTGTTCCTGTTTCCACCGAGTGTCAATGGGAAATTGAATGCAACTGCAGGAAAAGTAGGTGAATTACCCTACCTAGAGCTATTAGTGTACCACGTGCCAGCAAGAAGTTTCCCTAGTCCTTCTTCCCAGGTTGCGGGGTCCAATCCAGGGATGGGAGCAGGAACATTTGGAGGCTCAGCATATTTAACAGAACCTAAGAGTTGCTGCATCTCTAGAGACAATGGACTATTTCACAAAGCACTCCTCTGCTGTCAGTGTTGGAGTCTGAACCATAGCAGAGGCAAGTTGGTGGGTCATGTTATCTATCCACCCCTTGATGAAGCGCTATATACACTGACAATCATTATTGTTCTGTCAAGGTTTATCTGATTTCTGCCCCCTTCCACAATTGGGACCAAAATCCATGGGGCACTTGCTTCTTTAGTTGATTTTGCACATGCCTTCTGGGGTAATTGAAATATCTGATTCAAATGGTAACCTGGCCTGGGAGAATCCAAGGGCTTTAATCTGTTGGACCAGTATTTTTGTTTTCTCAAAGGCTTCTTGTTGTCTGGCTCCCCAGTCCCATTTGTGTCCCTTCTTAACTAGACAATATAATGGGCAAAGGACATGTGCTAACTGGAGTATATATGATCCCCAGTACCCCAAAATTCTCACAGAAGGCTGCACCTCTTTCACATTTTTTGGTATTGAGTAGGCTTGCACCTCGTCTATGACAGACAGCCTTAGGGACAATGCGGGTCTTACCCAACTATATGACTCCAAACGACTTTGCTGCAGTGCCCAGACCTAGAATTTTCTATGTATTCACTCCCCATCCTCTCTGTTGCAGATGGTCCATTAAATCCTGCAAGGTTTCCTGCAGCAGAAGCAATTCTGCACAGGATAGCATTATGCCATCAATACGATTCCATTTCATAGAGATCAGGAAGGAAAACTGAACCACCATTGCACGGCATATAGTGGGGCTATGTAAACAGCCTTGAAGAAGCACTTGGAACGTATATACCCCAAGTGCAAAACACATTTCTCATAGTTCGTTACTGTGAGGGCATCAGCCTTGTGGCAGGGAAGGCTTCAACCCATCCAGAAAATATACATACAACAAGAACATATTGATAACCCATATTAAGTGGCACTTACATGAAAGTCCAGCTTACATGCCCTGTCGTGAATGGAGGAACGTGATAACAAAAAATGGGGCCTACCAGAGAGCCAGGAAGAGCCCAGCAACTGGGCCCTATATCTAAATTCAGTCTATCACCAGGAATGCTCAGGACCTGCTCAAGAACGCAAACATTCCTTTCCACTAATATTTACAGGGTAAACTAAGACTTCTGCTTGAGTATTAAAATTGACAGTAAAATAATAATCAAGTTTTCAGATTAATTTAAATTGGCCAAGTGAAATAAGTGAATACTCAAGAAAATTTAAGTGTATTGGACAAAAAGCTTTTCCTAAAACATTAACTAAATATCTATTAGTAGTTCATCACGCTGTAAAATTGCCTATCATCCAAAGAACCTAAAGCAGTCATATTTGTGTGCAAAAATTAAAATTTAAAATTACCAAGACTGCAATATAAAATTTCCAAAAACACCATAAATCAAAAAAATGGAGGGGATAGAGAGGTAATATCATATAAGGAAAAATATCCTGTAAGTAAAATACATCTAGAAAATTCTTACTCCAGAAAAGTAACTTCCATTTGTAAAGCCAAGAGCAGGACACCCATGAAAAAACTCACATGGTGTCAAAATAAGCCAAAGGAAAATCATTTAGGCAAAAATAAAAAGAATCCCAAGTCTATTTTGCATAGAGGATCCCTTTGTTAACTTTTGGTCGAGAATGTGTTTGTGCGTTTTCAGAGAACAACTCCAAAACCATGTGGGTTCCTGTGACAATGAGGAACTGATGGGTCTGTTCCAGTCACGAGGACGGTCCAGAGATGGGGGACACTGACGATACATTGCCATGCTAGCAGTCAGCAGCTGTGCATTGCTGCAGGCGGCCCAGGACCAAACCAGAGAGGATGGAACTTGCATTGCCACGATGTGTCCACCATCTGGATACCATTGCTGACAGGTACACATGAAGAACTATTTGACACTGAAACTGGGACTCAGAACAGTTGGACATTGAAAATGAGACTCAAACAGTTTTTGGTTTTATACATTTATTTCTAGTATGCAGAGGCAAGATAATTTTGAAGAAAAGAAACAGGGGGAAGTGATTGATATAGAGGCAGGGTGGCCTTGAACAGGCTCTCAAGCTACAGGGGGAAGGCTGGGGTGGATGGGAGGCAGATGCTGGGGGAGATCAACCGAAGGACTTGTATGCATGCATATGAGCATAACCAATGAATGAAAGACACTGGGGCAGGGAGGGGGACAGATGGGGACATGTGCTGGGGGTAGGGGAGGCTGGCGGGAGGATAATGGGGGGAAAAGGAAAACATATGTACTACTATTAAATATAAGTTATACTGCAAAAAAATATATTAAAAAATTTTTTAAATCATAAAAAAAAACAGCAACTGTCTTGGGGTTCCCTTAGTCCCACCGTTTATTTAATTCACAATCATTGTTTGCCCTTTGTTTTGTTTTTTAAAATATATTTTATTGATTTTTTTTACAGAGCGGAAGGGAGAGGGATAGAAAGTTGGAAACATCGATGAGAGAGAGAGACATCGATCAGCTGCCTCCTGCACGCCCCCCACCAGGGATGTGCCCGCAGCCAAAGTACATGCCCTTGCCGGAATCGAACCCAGGACCCTTCAGTCCGCAGTCCGACGCTCTACCCACTGAGCCAAACCAGTCTCGGCTGTTTTGTTTTTTATATTGTAAGGGAGTTTAGAAAGTTTCAGCAGTAGTAGAAGTGAGCTAGCTGGGCTAAATAGGCTCAAGAAACAAGTACAGAAGCAAAAGAAGGGCCCTTGAAATTTAGTTGAAAGAAAAGCAAAGGGACTGAGCCTAGGAAAAGAAGGAGGAGGAGGGAAAGGTATGGATGCATCCCGGAGGGGAACTGCCCATTGTTTACCCTTTTTAAAAAATATTTTTTTATTGATTTCAGAAAGAGGAAGGAAGAACAGAAAGATAGAAACACCAATGATGAGAGAGAATCATTGATTAGCTGCCTCCTGCTCACCCCCCCCCCCCCCGGGGATCAAGTCCACAACCCGGGCATATGCCCTTGACTGGATTGGGACCCAGGATTCTTTGGTCTGCTCTATCCACTGAGCAGCCAAACCAGCTAGGGTTCTTTACCCATCTTAATTTCCCGACTGAGAAGCTGGGGACTGCCACATTACGAGAACATCAAGATGGCAAAAGTACAGCACTAATGGGTCATTTTTGCAAAAGTAGAATGGGCTTCATCTACATATGCCACAATATTTATACACTTACCAGAGGCCCAGTGCACGAAATTTGTGCACAGGTAGGGTCTGTAGGCCTGGCCGATGATCAGGCCTGATCAGGGCCTTCTGGCTGCCCGCCAGGGCCTCCCTTCCCTGGCTGCTGGCGGGGTCTTCCTTCATTTCACACTGCCTCCTGGTGGTCAGCACACATCATAGTGAGCAATTGGTCTCCTGGTCAAAGTCCCGCAGGGACAAATTGCATATTAGGCTTTTATATATAGAGAGATTTGTTTGTTTGTGGCTGAGTTTTCATGAAGTCAGCTAGGGCATTTCAAATACAGAAGGTTAGCTTTTACATTGAAAATATTCTATTTTCTTAAGTAATCACAGACATGGTAAGACAACATAAATCACAGAAAATTATTTTGATAAAACTAGAATCTGTGCAATCAAGACAGAAAACTTGTTACAAGATCAGAAGCAAAGCCTCAGGCCAAGAAAAGTTTGTCCATTTAACAGAGAGAGACCCAAACTCTATTACTTTTGATGCTTAGATCTACTTAATTAAATCTATACTAATCTTAGCTTGACCACATATTAAAATGTTTTTTCAAAAAATATTTTCACAAACATTCTACAATTACTGCCAAAGGTCTCACCTAAAAAACTTTTATTCTACTTCATCTATTTAATTTATTAGTTAACAATTATGTTTAGGTTGCCCACAAAAATTTCATGAGACTTTACATACAATCAGCCCCTTTTTTTAAATTCAGCCCATATTCTAAAAAAAAAAAAAATAAAAAAAAAAAAATAAAATAAAATTCAGCCCATATTCTAAGTTATTACTTTTTTGTCATTGTTGCGAATTCCCACCCAAGGATATTTTTTAATCTTTATTGTTCAGTTTATTAATTACATTGATCCCCCTTTTTCCCCGTATAACTCCCCTCCACCTGGTACCCATCCCACCCTCCGCCCTCACCCTCCCCCCACTGTCCTCTCCCATAGGTGCATGCTTTTTGTCCAGTCTCTTGCTGCACCTCCCACATCCCTTTTTTCCCCAAGAATTGTCAGTCCATTCCCTCTCTATGTCCATGATTCTGTTATATTCACCAGTTTATCCTATTCATCAGATTTTTAATTCACTTGATTTTTATATTCATTTGTTGATAGATGTGTATTTGCTGTTCATAATTTTTATTTTTACCTTTTTTTTCTTCCTCTTCTTAAAGAATATCTTTCAGTATTTCATATAATACTGGTTTGGTGGTGATGAATTCCTTTAGCTACAAAGCACTTTATCTGACCTTCAATTCTGAATGATAGCTTTGCTGGATAGAGTAATCTTGGTTGTAGATTCTTTTTTTTCTTTTTTTTTAGAGATTCAATAAATTGAAGTTGTTTATTATTATTATTATTATCATTATTATTATCATTATTATTAACTGGGCCTGGGGTTAACAAACACTTTCCCCAATCAAATCAGACCTGCCTATTTTTATACAATCCATGGGATAACAATGTTTTTTGCATTCTTTTTTTTTTCAATCTTTATTGTTCAGTATATTAATTACATTGTTCCCTTTTTTTTCCCCCTATAGTTCCCCTCCACCTGGTACCCATCCCACCCTCCGCCCTCACCCCCCTCCACTGTCCTCTCCCATAGTTGCATGATTTTTGTCCAGTCTCTTGCTGCACTTCCCACACCCCCTTTCTCCCCAAGAGTTGTCAGTCCATTCCCTCTCTATGTCCGGGATTCTGTTACATTCACCAGTTTATCCTGTTCATCAGCTTATTAATTCACTTGATTTTTAGATTCATTTGTTGATAGATGTGTATTTGTTGTTCCTAATTTACACTTTTATCTTTTTCTTCTTCCTCTTCTTAAAGAATATCTTTCAGCATTTCATATAATATTGGTTTGGTGGTGATGAACTCCTTTAGCTTTTTCTTATCTGCGAAGCACTTCATCTGACCTTCAATTCTGCATGATAGCTTTGCTGGATAGAGTAATCTTGGTTGTAGATTCTTGCTGTTCATCACCTTGAATATTTCTTGCCACTCCCGTCTGGCCTGCATCGTTTCTGTTGAGAAATCCGCTGACAATCGTATGCGTGCCCCCTTATAGGTAACTGTTTTTCTCTTGCTGCTTTTAATATTCTCTCTTTGTCTTTTGCTCTTGGCATTTTAATTATGATGTGCCTTAGTGTGGTCCTCTTAGGGTTCCTATATATTGGGGTTCTGTGCGCTTATTGGACTCCTAAGACAGTTTCTTTCACCAGGTGTGGGAAGTTTTCGGTCACTATTTCTTCAAGTAGGTTTTCATTGTCTTGCTCTCTCTCTTTTTCTGGCACCCCTATAATTCGGATGTTGGTATGCTTGAGGTTGTCCCAGAGGCCCCTTACACTATCTTCAATTTTTTGGATTCTTTTGGTTTCTTGCTTTTCCAGCTGAGTGGATTTTCCCTCTTTTATTTCAAATCTTTAACTTGGTTCTTGTGATCCTCTAGAGTACTTTTAGGTCTTTGTATAATATTTTTTATTTCAGTCAGTGTATGCTTAATTTCTGGTTGGTCCTTTTTCATATCCTTGAGGGTCTCATTCATATCCTCATAGGTCTCGTTCAGGTCCTTGTAGGTCTCATTCATTTCCTCGTAGGTCTTGTTCATTTCCTCGTAGGTGTTGTTCATTTCCTTGTAGGTCTCGGCCTTTTCTAGGAGCCTCTTGAAAAGCCTTATAACCGTGGTTTTGAACTCTATGTCCAGTCGTTTTTTTTCCTCCATTTCTTTCACATCTGATTTCGTTCCATGTCTCTGAATGGTGGCTGCTTTCCTCAGTTGGTCGATTAGCTTTGTGTGGTAGATGTCCTCTAAGGGACAGTGGCTCAGCCTCCTCAGTTATCTGAGGTGGATATGGGTTGCACAGTCTTGTTGCAGTTAAGCCTAGATTATTGTTGTTAGTACTAGGAGGGTTTGACCTCCAGGCCAATTGGCTGTAGGTTCAGCTGTGCTCAGGTTGGATGGGCGGAGTCTCCGGGCCGAGCAGGCAGCATCAGCTCCACCCTATGCGGCCCCAGGGACTCTGTGCCAGGGGCAATGGCTGCCAGCACCTCTGAGAGAGAGCTGCTGCTGAGTTCCACTCGCCGCCAGACAATTCAGCCTCTTCCCAAATGAGTCTGTATACCCAAGGTCTCACCCAGGGTCATAAAAGAACCGGTGGTTTCCTGAACGAGAGAGTAAATCATGAGTGCTCTCTGCACGGTCACACAGCTCTGCTGTTCCCAAGTTCACACGCACAAGCTCGCCCTCTCCACAAGCTTGCAGACCCTTGCAGCGCAGAGTTTCAGCGTGCCTCCCTACTGTCCAGTTTTTACCAGTGTGGGGTGTGCAGCCAATCAGTGATTCTCTCTCATCATTGATGTTTCTATCTTTCCCCCTCCCTTCCTCTCTAAAATCAATAAAATATATATACTTTTAAAAGAAACTTATCTGAGCCCTACACGGTTTGGCTCAGTGGATAGAGCATCAGCTTGCAGATTGGAGGGTCCTAAGTTCCATTCTAGTCAAGGGAACATGCCCTAACTGCAGACTCAATCCCCAAAAGTGGGAATGCAGAAGGCAGTCAATCAATGATTCTCTTTCATCTACCTCTCTCTCCCTTTCTCACTGAAATCAATAAAAATATTTTTTAAAACAGGGGGGAAAAACCTGTTAGACTTAATAAATTAATCCGGCAAGGTAGCCAGGATACAAAATTAACACCCAGAAATCTATGGCTTTTTTATACACCAAAAACGAACTCACAGAAAGAGAAACTAAAAAAACAATCCCGCCGAGACCGGTTTGGCTCAGTGGATAGAGCGTCGGACTGCGGACTGAAGGGTCCCGGGTTCGATTCCGGCAAGGGTATGTACCTTGGCTGCGGGCACATCCCCAGTGGGGGGCGTGCAGGAGGCAGCTGATCGATGTCTCTCTCTCATCGATGTTTCTGACTTTCTATCCCTCTCCCTTCTGCTCTGTAAAAAATCAATAAAATATATTTTAAAAAAATAATAATAATAAAATAAAATAAAATAAAAAATAAAAAAACAATCCCATTTACCATTGCAACAACAAAAAAAAGTAACACACCTAAATATAAACTTAACTAAGGAGGTAAACTATAGGACAAAAAAACTACAGGATGTTGAAAAAGAGATAGAGGAAGACATAAACGAATGGAAGAATTTATCATGTTCATGGATTGGTAAAATCAACATCATTAAAATATCCATACTACTGAAAGCAATCTATACATTCAATGCACTCCCTATTAAGATACTAGGAGAATATTTCACAGACCTAGTACAAATTCTCCAAAAATTCTTATGGGATAAAAAAAAAAAAAGACCCTGAATAGCTGCAGCAATCCTGAGAAAGAACAAAGTTGGAGGGATCACAACACCATATATCAAGTTATATAACAAAGCCACTGTTCTCAAAACTGCCTGGTACTGGCACAAGAATAGACATATAGACCAATGGAACCAGAGAACACAGAAATCGACCCCAAGCCTTTAGGGTCAATTAATATTTGACAAAGGAGGCAAGAACATACAATGGAGTAAAAACAATCTCTTCTATAAATGGTGTTGAGAAAATTGGACAGATACATGCAAAAAAATGAAACTAGACCACCAACTTACACTATATACAAAAATAAACTCAAAATGGATAAAGGACTTAAATATAAGATGCGAAACCATAAAAATCTTAGAGGAATCCACAGGCAGCAAAATATCAGACATATGTCGTAGCAATATCTTTACCAATACAGCTCCAGGGCAATGAAAACTAAGGAAAAAATAAACAAATGGGACTACATCAAAATAAAAAGCTTCTGCACAGCGCTTGCTTTGGCAACACATATACTAAAATTGAAACGATACAGAGAATATTAGCATGACCCTGGTGCAAGGATGACATGCAAATTTGTGAAGTGCTTCATAAAAAAAAAAAAGATTCTGCATAGCAAAAGAAACCAACAAAATAACAAGAAAGCTCATTGCATGGGAGAATATATTTGCCCACGTTATCTCTGATAAGGGCTTAATATCCAAAATTTACAGGGAACTCATACAACTTGATCACACTCATTTGTGGAATATAATCCTATATAATAAAAGACTAATATGCAAATTGTCCCCTGACCTGGAGTTCCACTGGGAGTTCAATCAGGGGGTGGGGCCAGCCAGCCAACTGCCCGCATCCCCTCCCTGAGCCCACCAAGCCCAATCAGCCCCATGGGGTGGGCGAGTCTGCCAGACCTCCACTCTCTCCCCTCCCTGCCCCGGCCACGTGATTTCATGTACTGGGCCTCTAGTGAACAACATAAACTGATGAACAAAAACAGAGCCAGAGGAAAAAAATTTTAGAAGTAATCCTATTATTTGCAAATTTTTAATATTTCCTACAACTTTTGTTAGTACAGTTTTGGTAACATTATTACATTTACAATATTTTTTTGAAATATTAATGCTTATTGCATGTAACATTATTGTATTTAAAATTGTTTTTCTTGAAATATTAATGTTTACTGCATTTAAATGGCTAATTATTTTATCTATAACCTGGTAATAGATTTATTTTGTATATCAAAAAATAAATAAAAATAAAAATATTTTTATTCACTTAATAGAAGAAGAGAGATATAGAAACATCAATGATGAGAATCTTCTGCACATCCTCTACTGTGGATCACGCCCACAATCCCCCTGCCCTGACCGGGAATCAAACCATGACCTCCTGGTTCATAGGTCAATGCTCAACCACTGAGCCACACCAGCCGGGCAAGACATATCTGTTTTAATTAAACCACAGTGCAGTTCCTTAAACAAGTACGAGACCAGCCAGCATTTTCAGGATGTTCCCCATACTCATGCTCAGTCCACTTGTGTCTAGCATAGAGCTCATCCCTCCCCAGAGGTCAATGGCCAAAGCCCATTTATTTGGTCTTCTGGCTGGCCAGTTGTTACTAAACACACACACCCAGGGGAAAGCCCAAGACTGGAAACCTACCTCCATAAGCAGAAAGACCAAAGAATGCTGACACTCCTCTCTAATAATGGTTTTTAAAGGGAAACAGACATAGAGGTGTGTCTTGAGTGGCTGCAAGCTGCAATCGATCCCCATGCTGCTTGGCAGGTGCCAAAGAATCGTGCAGGGTAAAGGGAGGAATAGTCACAGATACCAGTGGTCGGCAAACCGTGGCGAGCCGTGGTTTGTCGCCCTGTTGATTAATGTGTGCTGCCCACTGCCATATACTTCCCTTTCCCTCTTGGCACACAATATGCCACAATTGCCTAATCCTCACAGCTTCCAACTACACGGTAACATTTAGTCTAGTCCCGTGGCCAGCAAAGTCATTAGGCAACAGGGTGGCAAACTGCAGCTTGCAAGCCACATACACCTTGCGAGCAGTGGTTGGCAGACTACTGATAAATACTAACCAGAGGTTTGGTGCACAAATTCGTGCACCAATGGGGTCCCTTGGCCTGGCCGGCAGGATCAGGCCAAAACCAGCTCTCCTACATTCCCTGATGGATCCCAGATTGTGAGAGGGCACAGGCCAAGCCGAGGGACCCCCACCAGTGAGGGGTTGGCCAGCAGGGAGGGGCCGTGGGAGGGCTCCAGGGCATGTCCAGCCCATCTCGCTCAGTCCTGATTGGCCAGACCCTAGCAGCAAAGCTAACTTACCCTCAGAGCATCTGCACTCTGGTGGTCAGTGCACACATCATAGTGAGCAGTTGAGCAGCCTTAACATATCATTAGCATATTACCCTTCAATTGGTTGAAAGGCCAACCTGACAACCAGACACTTCGCATATTAGGCTTTTGTTATATAGGATATGTGAAGGCTACTAGGTATGCTTGGACATATTGGGACAATCTGTTCAGGAACTGGCACATAGCAGGAGGCAAGAGGGGTGATTTGTGTTAGAATGAACATCAAGTACAATCAGAAAGGGTATTTTTTGGCAGGGGAGGTTTACTAAGCAATCTCCCTGTTCTAGCCCAAGTGGGCTCTAGAGCAGTCTCTTCCCCTCTAGGGGAAGACAGTCTTTCAAGCCTTTCTGATCCCCTATCAGTCCATCTAGTTCAATGACATTATATCGCTCCTTTGATAAGAAAATCAAAGCCCTGCCCTAACTGGTTTGGCTCAGTGGATGGAACACTGGCCTGTGGACTGAGGGGCCTAGTTTCGATTCCGATCAAGGGCACATACCTCAGTTGCAGGCTTGTCCCCATCTCACACTGATGTTTCTCTGTCTCTCCTTCCACTCTCTCAAAAGATCAATGGAAAAATATCCTGAGGTGGGGATTAACAAGAACACAAAGAAAATCAAAGTTCAGATTCCTCAGGTCAGCAGGGCCACCTGCTGAGTTGCCAGAGGTCAGGGTCACTGTCCTGTCTCCGGCAGCTGACTTAAGGCATGAAAGTTGTGAATAAGCAACTGAAGCAGAAGGCTCCAGACCGGCCTCACCCCAGGCCTGAGTAAGTGGAGGACCTGGAGCCCTTCTAGGAGAACACCCACAATACACAGAAGGAGAGGTCTCAGAGAACAGCCAGAATGCAAATCTTTATTACGAACTGGTTTCAACAAGAAAAATGAGTGTTTATACATAGAAACATGGACAGCTCTCCCCCAGCAGCACCCAGGGTGGGGAAGGAAGGCAGGAGTATATCTTCCCCTCCCTGCCCCAGTAGAAGTGGGACTCCAGGGAAAGGTCCAAATTCCTTCCATCCAGCTGGGGGCCCTGCGACTACCTCACCCAGGACAGCCAGCAGCTGAGGGCAGGAGGCTGAGCGGCTAAGAACCAGCCCTGGGGAGCCGTGTATAGAGAGGTCCAGGATGTGACCCCTCTAGGCTGACATCAATCACCAAGGGGGTGTCATGGGCTGAGGGTTCTGAAGATACGACATCACCACAGCAGAGATGGACAGCCTGAGACCAGAGAAAGGTGTCAGTCAAGACTGGAAGGCTCTGCTTACTTAGGAGTCCCCCCTTCTCTAGGCCCAGCCTCACATGAAGCTACTCATCATTTGCTTAGTGTCTTCAGAGCTCCGGGAGTTGGCGAAGCTGATGAAGGAGCAGTAGACAGCAACCCAAGCGCACCACTTCAGCTGGGGAAAGGTAGGTAGATGGGTGGGTTAGGTTAGTGAAAGACAAGGGGCATTCCCAGGCATTGGTTCCAACCCACTAGTTTCAACTGGGACAGCTTAAACCTTGTCCCCCAAACCCCCAGGAGTCCCTCAGTCTCAACCATCCATAGCCTACTCCAGGTACAGTTTCTGGCCCTACCCTCTGGCCAACGCCTCTGACCCACCCTCAGACCTAAAAAGACTAGACTTCGGCATTGCCCATATTGCTAATGACGCCTCTCTTTCTCCACCATCCCCTCCAAGCTGCTGTACAGTCTGGCCCCACCCTCACACCAACCTCCCACATACCCACCTTGACCCGGATTCCTGACTTCCCCCAAGGCTCCGGCTTCCTCCGCCCAACCTCACCAGCCCCGCCCCCTCAGCGCCGGCCCCACTTCATTCCGAATCCGCCCCTCGCCTCGAGTCCAGCAGAGACACGCCGCCCCGCCCACCTTCAGCATGAGGCCGCACATGCTGAAGATCATGCCGAGCAGGTTCATGTAGTCCGGCGTCGGGTCGTCCAAGGCCGGGTTGCACTCGCTCGGCGGTGGCTTGTACCTGCGGCGGGATTGAGGGTCAAGGGCACTCACGTCCCGCCCCCGGGTGGACAAGTGGTTCCCTGCGCCCCGACCCGCAATCCGAGCCTCGTTCCCACGACGCTGGGGTCCTTACCTCAGCACTTTGTTCGGCCGCCGTGGGTCCGACATATTGTTCGCGGACATTGCGAGTCGGAGAACGCCCCGCTTCCGCTGCCGGAGTGGCCTCTTCCGGCGTGGAAACCGAGGGTGCTTTTTACAGTCACACCCGCAGCCCCCGCGCTTCCGTACCTGGCGGCGCGGGGCCCGGTAGTGGCGGGAGAAGCCTGGGACCTAGAGGCAGCCTGCAGTAGTGGTATTTTCGAACATTACCTCCAAAAAGCCGAAACTTTGAGTCCGGAAGTGGGAGGCCGGAAGTAGACCGCAGGGACAATAATAAGGTTGCACCAGGCGAGAGAAGCTCGGAAACTTCCGTACAGACCGATGGAAGGCGGCGGGGAAGACGTTCCGGAGCCATGTCTTTCCCTGAGCCAAAGCCGCGTGGCCCGGTGCTGCCGCAGAAACGGGTGAAGACGCTAGACTGCGGGCAGGGAGCGGTGCGAGCCGTGCGATTTAATGGTGAGCGCCCTCATCTTCATTCCGCGTCGGCCTCTGGCCTCTCGAGGTCAGCAGCCCGGTAACCCCCGCCTGGTCTTCCCAAGTGGATGGCAATTACTGCCTGACGTGCGGCAGCGACAAGACCCTGAAGCTGTGGAACCCGCTGCGGGGGACGCTGCTGCGGACGTACAGCGGCCACGGCTACGAGGTGCTGGACGCGGCCGGGTGAGCCGAGGCCAGGCCGGGAGAGGGGCATTGAGGCGGGGATCCCAGGTCGATGCTGACCTTCCCTCCCCTGCCTGCTAGGTCCTTTGACAACAGCAATCTCTGCTCCGGCGGCGGGGACAAGGCGGTGGTGCTGTGGGATGTGGCATCTGGGCAGGTCGTGCGTAAATTCCGGGGTCATGCAGGGGTGAGTACGAGCAGAAAGAAGCCTCATTAGAGCGTGGATAGCGGAGGGGACCCGAATTAGTGTGCAGGGGTGACAGGTACCTCCCACACACACATATTACAGCGCATCACCAGGCCCCTTCCTTGCAGTACCCTCAAAACCTTTCACCTCCCCTACCCCTAGCTTTTGTCCTCACTTTAACCTGCACTGGGAACCCTGCCTTTATGCCAATCGTTCAAAGACCAGTCATCTCTGAGTGGTTGTTCCTGTTTCTCAGAAGGTGAATACCGTGCAGTTTAATGAAGAGGCCACAGTCATCTTGTCAGGTGAGTAGCTGACCGAGGCGGGGGAGCCCCCGCCCCCAAAACCTGGCCTCACCTTCATGCTGGCTTCACAGGCTCTATTGATTCCACTATCCGCTGCTGGGACTGCCGTTCACGGAAACCGGACCCAGTGCAGAAGCTGGACGAAGCCAAGGATGGTGTATCCAGTGTGAAGGTGTCAGACCATGAGGTCCTGGCAGGGTGAGTGGAGCTGGACCATTGCCCCTCCCCCTGCCTCTCATCGCTGCCTCTGTGCTTAAAGTCTCCTCTCCTGACCTCACCGTGCCTCCCAAGAGCCTGACCTCTCAGCTTTTATGCATTCCCAGCCTCATTTCAGGTAAATATGCCAAGCATGCTTTGCAACTGCTCTTCCTCTGCCTAAACTGCCTTTCTACTACTGAGCACAGTGTTTTGAGCACCTCCCACAGGCCTTTTTTTTTTTTAACATTTTATTGATTTTTTACAGAGCGGAAGGGAGAGGGAAAGTCAGAAACATCGATGAGAGAGAGACATTGATCAGCTGCCCCTTGCACGCCCCCTGTTGGGGTTGTGCCAGCATCCAAGGTACATGCCCTTGCCGGAATCGAACCCGGGACCCTTCAGTCCGCAGTCTGACGCTCTATCCACTGAGCCAAACCGGTCTCGGCCCACAGGCCACTTTTTTAGGCAATGAGCATGTAGCAGTGAATAAGACAGGGAAATAAAGAAAAAATTTCCTGCCTACAGAAAGTTGATATTTAAAAAAGAAAAAATTCCACCGAAACCGGTTTGGCTCAGTGGATAGAGTGTCGGCCTGCAGACTCAAGGGTCCTGGGTTCGATTCCAGTCAAGAGCATGTACCTTGGTTGCGGGCACATCCCCAGTAGTGGGTGTGCAGGAGGCAGCTGATCGATGTTTCTCTTTCTCTCTCATCGATGTTTCTGACTTGCTATCCCTCTCCCTTTCTCTCTGTAAAAAACCAATAAAATAGGTTTTTTTTTTTAAAGAAAAAATTCCCATGCAGAGCTGTTCAAGTGTTGCTACAGCCCAAGAGAATGCCATTCCCATCATGGGAGGGAGTTTGGACTGTCCAGCCTGTTGACTGGCTGTTCCCACGCATCTTCCCACAAGGTTGCTCCTTTTCGTCCTTCAAGTCCCAGTTCAGATGTCACCTTGGGAAGAACTTCCTATATTACCCTCAGTCAGTGAGGTTCCAGAAATTTCTCCTGGCTTGGTTGAAGTTGTGTCCCAAGCCATCCCTTCCTGCTATCGAGTCTGGTCCAGAGAGGATGCGTGGTGCATAGCAGACGGATTGAGTAGTTCCTGATTGGTCCCTGGGTCTGGCTCTCAAAGCCAGGGCCTCAGAATTCCACTCATGAGTTCACTTCAGTGCATGTTTCCTTTTTTTGTTAATCCTTACCCAAGGATATTTTTTCTGTTGATTTTTAGAGAGGGTGGAAGGGAAGAGAGACAGAAAAACATCAATGTGAGAGAGACACATCGATTGGTTGTGAACTCACCCCTACCGGGGCAGGGGAACTAGGGGCTGGGGAACCACAACTGAGGAAAGAGCCCTTGATCCAGAAATGAACCCTCGACCCTTTAGACCAAAGATCAGCACTTTAACCACTGAGACAACTGGCTAGCCCCGAGAAGGGAGTATCACAGTGAGGGGTGCATAGAAAGGTTAGGCTCAGCCTTGTCCTTAGGGCCCTGGCCAGGTGGAAGTGTAGAGGGACACTGAGGTTACCATGGAGCCACTGGCCCCAGCTGAAGCCTTAATTGAATCCACCCTCTCTTGTAGCTCCGTGGATGGCCGGGTCAGGCGCTATGACCTGAGGATGGGACAACTCTTCTCAGACTACGTGGGCAGTGAGTGTGGCCAGGCTGTGGGGCAGGCAGGGGAGGCAGAGGCAGCAAAAGGGGCCCCAGCCCACCTGCCTATACACCTCTCCCCTCCCCGCCCCCAGGCCCCATCACTTGCACCTGCTTCAGCCGGGATGGCCAGTGCACTCTGGTGTCCAGCCTGGACTCCACGTTGAGGCTTCTAGACAAGGACACAGGGGAGCTGCTAGGGGAGTGAGTCCTTGGGGTTGTGGGGTCCCTCCCCGCACCTCTGCCCCTGGTAAGACCCAAGTCCCACTGATCCCATCCACCCCCAGGTACACAGGCCACAAGAACCAAAAGTACAAGCTGGACTGCTGCCTGAGCGAGCGTGACACGCATGTCGTCAGCTGCTCCGAGGATGGGAAGGTGTTCTTTTGGGACCTTGTGGAGGTGAGCCTCTCCAGCCCCACACTGCACTGTCCCCGCTTTGTCTTTACCATAGTCATTCCCAGACCTGAAAAATGGAGTGCTGTTAGAACAGTGGCTAGGAGTGAGAGGGCAGGAAAGGCATTCCAGCAAAGGGAACAGTATGTGCTAAGACTTGTGTGGCACGCATTGGTCAGGAAATAGCACTTCAGGATGGCATGGCAGCAGCAGGAGCCACATCAGGCACGGCCACCAATGCCAGGCTGAGCCACTGGGGCTGACCCTGAGGGTGGGGGAACCAACGGCAACATCTAACCCTGGGGGAGATGAGGCTGTAGTTGACCTGAGTACCCTTGTGGTTTCTAGCTCACAGCCCTGGGAGCCCTGTCCTGATGTGTCCCAGCCTGCTGGTGGCGTCAGGATGAGAACAGACAGGCTGGCTTAGGGGATTTAGGGCTAGAATGGAAGATGTGGATGCTGGGGCTTGGCCAGGGGAAACAAGTCCCTTAAGTGTATGAGGGAACTGGGGGACGTTGGGAACTTGAGGGGCCATCTCTCACTCGGCGGACTGAGAAAGAGCCAATATTCTGCCTACTTGAGGATCTGAAAGAGTGGAGGTCACACTGAAGGGGACATTTCAAGGGAAAGAGGAACCGTGGCCTACTTGAGAAACCATGTGGGGGGCTGCTGTGTCTGTGGGTTGGTGAAGGACGTGCAGCACTGATGCTGCCAAGTAGACCTGTAGAGCCCGCAGGGTGGCATGGGGAGGGGAGCTGAACGCCAGACAAGGCTCAGCGGGTGGTGGCCTCTGATACCATCTGAAGGAGTGGTCGCCAACCTTTTGGACCACCAGATGGCGACCACTGGTCTAAAGGCAGGACCCAGAGGATGTACAGATAAAGGGATATGAGGTGTGAAAAAGACTGTACCAAGGTTGTTTTTTTTAATATATTTTATTGATTTTTTACAGAGAGGAAGGGAGAGGGATAGAAAGTCAGAAACATCGATGAGAGAGAAACATCGATCAGCTGCTTCTTGCACACCCCCTGCTGGGAATGTGCCCGCAGCCAAGGTACATGCCCTTGACCAGAATCGAACCTGGGACCTTTCAGTCCGCAGGCCGATGCTCTATCCACTGACCCAAACCGGCTTCGGCGTGTACCAAGGTTTTGATTTGAACCCCTGGAAGGCCAGCCACTGAGGGGCTCATTTTGGGCAGACTAGTTGTGCAGAGACTGGAAAGCCGTTAGAAGCAGATGGCTGACGGTCAGGGGATGGAGGCTCACCGATAACTGCTCCCCTCCTTGTTCCACAGGGGGCCCTGGCCCTGGCCTTGCCGGTGGGTCCTGGTGTGGTGCAGTCACTGGCCTACCACCCAACAGAGCCCTGCCTGCTGACTGCCATGGGGGGCAGCATCCACTGCTGGCGGGAAGAGGCCTACGAAACTGAGGGTGACACAGGTTGAGGCCAGGGGACCCACCACCCTAAGGACACAGATGCAGACTCTGGACCACTGAGACCATTTATTCCAGATGTGCTACCGACCCAGAGTGGGGGAGGGGCGAGTCTGAAAACAAATAAATAGGGGGAGGGCCACAGCTGTCAGTCTTTGTTCTTCTCAGGCGTGAAGGCATCTATCTTCTGGGCGAAGGTTTCAGCCACAAGCAAGGGGAAGACCAGGGAGGCATCAGCATAGACCTGTGGAGGGAACGCAGGTAACCACGGGACCCAAAGCTACAGCTTGGGAAACCCTACACCCCAGCAGGCTGGCTGGCCCTCACCTTGACAGGCTCTGCATCCACCTTGATCTTGCCCCAAGAGACAGCTTCATCTGGCCGAGCACCAGAGTCAGAGCCATCGAACTCCTGGGCCGTGTTGATGTAGACAGCATAGTCGGCCCCATTCCGCTGGGGAGTGGAGGGGAGGGACAGGATAGAGTCAGCCAGTCACAGGAGACAGACACACACACACACACACACACACGCGCGCGCGCGCGAAGACCGGGCACTGCAGCTAGAGAGGCTGAGCCATGTGTCCTAGATAAAGGAGGGCCCCCTGGTGGCCCCTCTCTGCAAAGGAGGGTACCTACATCAATGCTGGGCAGTTAGAGGTTAGAGAGTTACTGGGCAAATGGGAGGTAGTGTTGCCCCACACCAGCCTCCTAGATAGCAATAACCCTCTCACATCTGCCGCCAACTCCCTTCAGAAAACCTCTGAACCCAACCACTTCTCTGCCTTGGTTCCTACCCTGGTCCTGGCCCTCGCTGTTCCCCCTGCAGCAGCCAGAGGGCACTTGTGAGCACCTGAGTCGGTCCTCAAGGCCCTGCAAGTCTTACCTCTCACCTCCCCCTCTCCCTTCACAGGCCCCTGAGCTTTCTTATTCCAGCCACCTCAGCCTCTACACTGGCTGTTCCCTCTGCTGGGACCTCTTCCTCAAGGCAACCACATGGCTCAGACATCACTCAGTGTGCTCTACTCACAGGTCACATTCCCAGGCTTCCCTCTTTGGAACAGTGTATCTATTTGTAACCATCTTGTCACCCCTCATTTTTCTCCATGGCAATGACTGCCACCTAACTTACTGTCCGTCTCCCCCCTAAAACATCAGTCCCAGGAAGGCAGGGGTCCTGGCCTGGCCATGGCTGTGTCTCCAGTACGGGGCCTAGGCCTAGCACACATATCTCATGGCAGACCCAAGTGCCACCCCCACACTAGGGACCGGGTAGGCGCTCCATCCCCACTCACCATGAGGTTGGCATTTGCGATGTGGTGCTTGATCACACCCCCACCCAGGATGATCATGCCAGAGTGCTTGGCAAAGATGGCCTGTGTGTTGATGAGCCTCAGATCTAGGGAAGAGCACTGTGATCAGGCCCCAGGCCCAGCCAGCCCTCCTCCCCACTCCTCTGGCCCCAGCACCTCACCCTCCACGATGTCCAAGACCAGGCCGGGGTTCTTGTAGGAATGGAAAAAGATCATGTCGCCCAGCGAGCCATCTGTGAGTGCCGGGCTCAATACGGGGATGTGGTTCTGGGGGAGTGCAGGACAGCAGCAGGAGTCAGATCTGGTGGGGACAGGCGGGTCCCCATTCCGGCAGCATTCCCTCTCTGCCTGATTCTGGGCATGGTGTTTACCTTTTCTGGGCCTGTTTCCTTGACTGTAAAATGACAGTAACAACAGTAGCTCCTTCACAGATGAGGAAGCATTTATAAGAAAACCCACCCAAAACACTTAGGACCATGCCCAGCACATAAAGAAGAGTAGGTTGTGTTATTTTTCCCATTGCTGGACATAGCCTCTGAGGAGCAGTGGGCCCTATGACAGGTCCCGGTGTTACTAAGCACTGCCCAACTGCTCCCAGGTGGTGGAGTAGAGCCAGGGTACAAGAACCACACTCAATGGCTGTGTGACCTCGGACAAGCTGCTTAGTCTGTATCTGAAACTCCTCATCTAAGAATGCGGGTGACGAGAACAGCACTGAGTCCCTAGGTGACTGTGAAGGTAAAATAAGTCCAGCTCCTCACCTTTTGGGCCCAGTAATACACTGACTCTGGGTTGTTGATCTCCTTGCCGAGGCGGGCAATCATCTTGGAAGGTGTCCACTTCACACCCTAGGAGGGGACATCAGCTCCAGTCAGTGGTGCTTTTCCTTACTGCCACCATGCTAGCCCCCCCAAGTTGTTCCAGCCCCACCTCTGTGTTCTGCTCCAACACCATCTGGTCCAGAATGGGCATCAGCCAGTCCTCAAACTTGCAGTAATTGTCATTGGGCACCAGCAGGTTCCCAATCCTGGGGGCAGGAGGCAGACAGGCATCAGGCCCCAGGACCCTTAGTCCAACTCTCTTGCCCAACACCACTTAGGCCTCCCACCTGTTAATCCCGTTCTCACGTAGCTCCTTCCCCCTGAGGCTGAACTCGCCCAGGTATGTGGGTGCCAGGCACTTGATGAGATCCTCCTCCACGCCCCCAGCCGTGGTAACCAAGACATCCACCTGCAACCACATGCAATGAGGCTGGCCCAGATAGGAGGACCCTGCCCATATTCTGGGCAGGGCTCCAAACTCAACCCTCATCTAGTAACTTCACAGGAATGTCTGCTGCACAACAAAACTCAATCATGTCCCTCTGCCTAAAATTGACCCATAATCTCCCTATCTTACTAAAATGACCAGCAATCTTACTGCCCATTGAGACCCAGAG
This sequence comes from Antrozous pallidus, assembly GCA_027563665.1. Taxonomy (NCBI): domain Eukaryota; kingdom Metazoa; phylum Chordata; class Mammalia; order Chiroptera; family Vespertilionidae; genus Antrozous; species Antrozous pallidus. The sequence goes on along the minus strand of CM050516.1, from coordinate 92,113,724 downwards.
AGATCAAGGCCACAGCCCAGCCACCAGCTTCTCACCATGTTGTGCTGCACGAGATAGCGGATGGTCTCACGGATGCCTGAACTGATGAGGTTGGACGTGTAGCCCAGGAAAATGGTGCAGCCGGTGAGTGGGCGGCGGCTCCGGGTCAGGTCTTCGTGCTGGTCTTCATCCTGCGGCAGAGGCTCCAGCTTCTTCTCGATCTGTAAGAGAGGCTCACATTAACCTCTGAGCCCAAACTCCAACCCAACGACCCCAGGGGTTTTCAGAATTGCACTCCGCTCCCAAGCCCTGCCCACTCAGGGAAAGAGGACCACTTGCACCGGGAACCAAGAGAGGGAGTGCAACTCCGCCCCTTTTCACAGGTTGGCTCTGAGGCACACACACCCTCACGATTTGCGTCACTGGGGAATCAGCATCTCTACAGGATTCAGCCGCCTTTCCCCTGTAAGGAGCATATCCAAGGCCCTCCCTGACTTAGATTCTTCCAATTCCTCCTTCCAGGGCACGGTCTAGCCCTAGGCTCCTTCCATTTCAGAACACAAAGACTATATAAATCGCCCTCTACTTCGCCCCCTTATTGATGTTAGGGTGTCGCTGCTGGTGGGCAACTTCCCTTCCTTAACACAGAAATTCCAACCCCCAGTAAGGCCCACTTCTTTCCAACTATTGGGCCGCCCCAACGAAGGACACGCCTCTTTCTCAGGTAACCCCCTCCCTCCCCAGGAACAGCACTGCGTTGGTGCTACTAGAGGCCCCGCCCCCTAAGCGCTGGAAGTCCCGCCCAGCCTCACCATGGCATTGATTTGATGCACCGCGCGCCCGAAGTTGGTGGCCTGGAAACCAGTGGTGCCGAAGGCTTCCAGCATCGCGTGGTAGTCCACGCCACGGTTAAAATCGTAACCCCGGACCTGGGCGCTCTCTGACGGCAGCGCCGAGCTGTGCTTCAGCACAGCGGCCCGCGCCGCCGCCGGCGTCTCCCCTTCCGGGGGGCCCTCCATCTCCCGCCGCCGCGCTCAGATAGGAGCAGTCCCGAGCCAGGCCTTCAGTGGCCGCAAACGCTGTGCCTGGCACGCGCTTCTCTACGAGAGCACGCGAACCAGGGCTCGGAAAAAAACGAGCGATAGCCCGGAAGTTGTTTGATCACATGACCGTCTTCGAGCCTCTAGTCCGGGGCGTGGCCAGTTGCGAAATACGGAAGCCGCTTAGAGCCGTTATTCCTTTTTGCGACCCGCCTCGCAGGAAGGAGGGCTCTACTTTCATCGCCGCCTACTGGAGACCCACCGCGTTGCGGCTCTGTTCCCTGGAGTGAGAGAATGGCTTCTTAAACGTCCCCTTGGACTGAATTCAGGTCATCGGGAACTGTCAGTTTCTGCCACTGAGCATCTCTTATCAATAGGATATTGATCCTGGTCCGTACCTGGCAAGGATCCAGAGCCTCCGCATGCTGCATAACCCTCTAGTCTTCCCCAGGCAGCCCCAGCTGCCATCTCTGGAAAGCCTGCCCTGACCTTCCTCTGGGTAAGGGATCTCCTCTGGGATCCCAGGCTGACCGAGACTCTCAAGGGTGGGGACTGTATCTCACGGGTCCTTTTGTGCACAGGGTCTGGTCCAGAGGGGATCCCTTTAATCACTCACTCTACATTTATGGAGTGTGTGTTGGGTCAGATTATGCAGTGAATAAGGTGCAGACCCTGCCCGTCTAGAGCCCACAGTTTGGTGAGATAGAAAGTTAACGGTAGTGCTAAGTGCTATTCAGGATTTCAACAGGATGATGCAAGAGCCTTTAGCATGGGGATGGATGAAGGGTTTGGTGGCCTTGGAGGGACAGGTGGGGGAGGAAGGACACCAAGGAGGTGACTTTTTAAAATTGATTTCAGAGAGGGAGGGAGGGATGAAGGGAGGGAGGGAAGCCCTAATCAGTTTGGCTCAGTGGATAGAGCAACGGCCTTTGGACCAAAGGGTCTAAGGTTTCATTCCAGTCAAGGGCATGTACCTTGGTTGCGGGCACATCCCCAGCAAGGGGGTGTGCAGAAGGGAGCTGATCAATATTTCTCTCTCATTGATGTTTCTTCCTCTCTACCAAAAAAAATCAATAAAATATATTTTTAAAAATCAATGGTAAGAGAAAATCATTGATCAGCTGCCTCCTGCACACCCCCTTACAGGGGATTGAGCCCACAACCCGGGCATGTGCTCTTGACTGGAATCAAACCTGGGACCCTCAGTCCACATGCCAACACTCTATCCACTGATCCAAACTGGTTAGGGCAGAAGGTAATATTTGAGCCAAAGGCAAAAGGCCAAGAAAGGCCCCATATGTGAACCTATGGGGGGAGGCTATTCCCCCACTGATCCCATTAGGGGAGAACAGTGAGTGTAAAGGCGCTGAGGCTGGAAATGAACCTACTTAATTGGAAGAACAAACATCCTCCTGGACATTGTTGAAATTCCCTTCTTGGGCCGGAACCGGTTTGGCTCAGTGGATAGAGCGTCGGCCTGCCGACTGAAAGGTCCCAGGTTCGATTCCAGTCAAGAGCATGTACCTTGGCTGCGGGCACATCCCCAGTAGGGGGTGTGCAAGCGGCAGCTGATGGATGTTTCTTTCTCATTGATGTTTCTGACTTTCTATCCCTCTCCCTTCCTCTCTGTAAAAAAATCAATAAAATATATTTAAAAAAAAAAAAGAAATTCCCTGCTTGGATCTCACATTCACCACCTCAGCTTTTTCCCCACCTAATCCTGACCATGCTGCAGTCTTCCACATCTCAGCAAACGACCCTCACCTACAAGGCTAAAAACTGGGGAGTTGGGCTTGATGGCTCCCCTTGTCTCACAACCTCGCCTATCCCCCAGCACAGTGGTGGGCAAACTCATTGGTCAACAGAGCCAAATATCAACAGTACAACAATTGAAATTTCTTTTGAGAGCCAAATTTTTTTAACTTAAACTATAGAGGTAGGTACATTGTTATGAACTTAGTGAGGGTACTCCTAAGCTGGCCTTTGCTAAAACTCAAGGGGCCAAAGAGCCACATGTGGCTTGCGAGCCAGTTTGCTGACCACTGCCCCAGCACATCCACAATATTCTACCTAAAAATTGGGTCCCAAATCCAAGTGCTTTCTTGTTGTTTCAGAGTTGAGGTCTAATTGCTATATAGCTTTACATTAGTTCCGGGTGTACACTGTGAGTTGGCATTCACGTCCAGGTGCTTATGACCATCCCTAAAGCCTCCCTCCATGGCCTCCAGCTGCATTCACTCCCCTCCGCTCCACCTCCAGGCTGTGGCCAGCGAGCGCCTGAAACAGCAACCAGACACGTTGTTCCTTCTGACAACAGTGGCTTTCCCCTGGGAGCAGAATCTGGGCTTTCACCGTGGTCTGCAAGGGCGCTTGCTGACTTCCCTCCCGCATCTCCCACCACTTGCCCTCACTCACTCCTCTCTAGCTACCCTGAGCCCCTCACTGTTCTAGAACCCAACAAGCTCTTTCCTGACCAAGGGGCAATGCACCTGCCGCTCGCTCTCTCTCTGCCTGGAACATGCCTTCCCCAGCTCCTTTCTTCTGGGCCTCGGTTCAAAATGTCACTCACTTCCACCCTGGCCAGGTGGCTCAGTTGATTAGAGCACATTCCCAATACACAAGGTGCAGGTCTGATCCCAGGTCAGGGCACGTAGAAGAACCAATCAGTAAATGCATAATAAGTGGAACAACAAATCTCTCCCTCTCTCAGTTTGGCTCAGTGGATAGAGCAACGGCCTTTGGACCGAAGGGTCTAAGGTTTCATTCCAGTCAAGGAATGAAACCTTTTTTTAGATACATTTTTTAGATACATTTACTTTTTTTAGATACATTTTTATTGATTTCAGAAAGAAAGGAAGAGGGATAGAGAGAAACATCAATGATGAGAAAGATCCATTGGTTGCCTGCCTCCTGCACGCCCCCTACTGGGAATCAAGCCTGGAACCTGGGCATTTGCCCTGATCAGGAATCGAACGGGACCTCCTGGTTCAAAGATTGACACTCAGCTGAGCCACACTGTCCGGGCCCTCCCTCCTTTTAAAATAAACGAGATGTTTTTGAAAATGTTGCTTCCAGCCCTAGCTGGGCAGCTCAGGTGGCTAGAGGGTTGTCCCTAAACCATAGTTATGAGTTTGATCCCGTCGGGCACATACAAGAATCAAATGAATGCATCAATTAATGGATCAAGAAATCAATGTTTCTTTCTCTCTCTTCCCCTCCCTCCCTCTCCCTTCCTTTCTCTTTCTACAATCAATCAGTAAATAAAAATTATTTTTTAAAGTCACTTCCTCCAGGAGGCCTGCCCTAATTACCCAGTCTTGCCCCTTCCTTACTTGTGTTGTCTTTCAATAGCACTTAGGACATTATATTAACTGTTGCCTGTCTGACTAGAACAACAGCTCCATGAATGCAGGATTTTGTCTAGTTTCACCGCTGATCGCCTTACCCTAAGCAAAGATAATGAATGAATGAACGAACGAACCACAAGGTTGCCGGTTCAATTCCTGGTCAAGGCACATGCCCAGGTTTCAAGGCTCTATCCCCAGTAGGGGACATGCAGGAGACAGCCAACTGATGTCTCACTCTTACATCCATGTTTCCCTCTCCCTCTCCCTTCCTCTCTCTCCCAAAATCAATTTAAGCTTTTATAAAAAAGGAAGTGAGAGGCTAAAAATAAGATGCACCATCTTAATCATTTTTAGTGTATAGGTCAGCAGCATTAAGCACATCACATGGTTATGCAAACAGTTGCAAGCACTATCTATCTCCAGAACTTTTTTTATATCTTCCCAAACTCTGTCCACATTGAACACCAGCTCCCCATTTCTCTACCCCAACCCCTAGTACCTACCATTTTACATTCTGTCTCTATAAATTTGATTCCTCTAGGGACCTCATATGAATGGAATCATGTGTCCATTTGTGACTAGCTGATTTCACTCAGCATAATGCCCTCAAGTTTGGTTCATCCATGTCACTGATTTATTTTTTAACATTTCCCACCGGCTGCCTTGAGAATAGTGGGTGGAGGTGGACTGGTCCAAGTGACCAAAGATGGAGATGGGACCCATGTGGCGGTGGAGAGAAGTGACCAGGTTCGGGATCTAATTTGAAGGTTCACTGGCTGGCACTTGAGGAAGGATTAGACGTGGGGGTACCGGAAAGAGAGGAATAAAGGAGTTTGAGATTGATCCAGGGCAGTCTGGTGGATGGTGGTGAATCTGAGTGCAGAGGGTCTGGGGAGAAGGCAATCCAGAATCCAGCATTGGCCTAGGCAGGTGAGAGACACCAGAGAGATGGGTGGGATGGACCACAGAGGCTGGAGGGTCCCCAGATGGACCAAGGTCAGGGAAAGGCTGGGTTGGGGCAAAGGAAGCCATCAGCATAAGCCAGTGGGCTGAGTCATCCATGTTGTGGATCCCGGGACACTGCACATTGGGGTACAGAGGCTGGTAAAAGAGGGGTGTTGGGGCCGGTTAGCAGGGAATTAAGCAGGTCAGTGAGAGACCAGGGCCACACACTCCCTCTACAAGGTAAACAAGACCACAGGGTGCCCACCAGGCCTCCTGGGTCACGGAGCCCCTTGGCTGAGGCAGCTGCTGCTGCTGTCACTGGTGACATTTTACTCCATGAGTGTCCTGGCTTCAAAGTCTCTGCAGGGGTCAGGGGGGAGGGGACTGGAGAGGCCAGGTGGGGAGGCGGGGAGGGAGAGAGGCAGAGCAGGGCCACCGGAGATCTGAGCAGCCAGGAGTCGGCCAGAGTCCTCAGCTGAGGTAAGTGGTTCTGATAGCGGGGGAGCATCCACCCCTATACCAGTTCTCAGGGGACACCAGAAGAGCTGCAGGGACCCTCGGGTGGTCCTAGGACTCCAGGTCTGCGGTTCAGCCTGCTGCCTATGGCCCTTCTCCCCCTCCCCCAGATGTCCAGCAGGGAAGCCATTGGCTGCGACATCGGGCAGGCCCGCCAGGCGGTGGAGCAGCTGAGGATGGAGGTTGGCATCGATCGCATAAAGGTGAGGCTGAGGCCAGATGGGCACATCTGGGCGAGGGGACAGAGGGACAGCCAGGTCCGGCTGACTGCGCTGGCCTGCAGGTGTCCAAGGCAGCCGCTGACCTGCTGCAGTTCTGCACGGAGCAGGCCAAGAGCGACCCGTTCCTGGTGGGCATCCCAGCTGCCACCAACCCCTTCAAGGAGAAGAAGCCTTGTGCCATCCTATGAGACTTCCCCAGAGGGCCCCTCAATAAACATGAAGTAAAGGCTCCTCAGGGCTTGGTGAGCTGCAATGGGGGGCAGTGGGGAGCTGCAGGCTTGTAGGGGCACCGGGCCCAGCCCCCTCCCTGGCCCATTCCGGGGTCACTGCCCCAGGGGCACACCCCCCGGACTCTGGACAGAAGAGCACACACCTTTCTCACCACTCCTTGCCCACACCTATGGGCTAGCCTTAGCAAGCCCCCTCTCCCTCTGCACAAACACATTCAGGGGCAGTTCCTTTCTACACGCCACTGCACACTGAAACATACATGTCACACACACACACACACAGGGGTGTCATCATACAGACAGGTGCCCACATCCTCCCGAATCTCCCTCTCCCTCTCACATGTGCACACTCATGGGCATGCAGTCACAGATGGGGTTACGGTGACATCATACACAGCCAGCTAACTCGCCTCCCTAGGGATGCAGACACAGGACCCCAGGAATGCACTTGGGTGGACACAGGCGCGCCCAGACATACGCAGCAGAGGCCGGGGTAGATGGGCGGGTGGTGATGAACCTGGGGGCATCCCCAGCATCCTAGCCCCAAGCAGGCACCACTCCAGGCCACAGCACCAGCACATCAGGTTTATTTCCCCTTCACTCCCAAGGGAAAGCAGGCACCCACCTGTAAACAGGGCCTGAGGGTGGGCTGGGGCACGGGGCACAGACCGGGAACCCTGCCCAACCGTGGCCTGGCATCTTTGTGCCCCAGGCCTGAGCCCAGGGCAGCACCAGAAAAGGGGAGGGACCCCCCCATCCCCCCAAGAACAGAGGCCTTGAACCAGCCTGCCGGCCAGCAGATCCACATCCATATCCATGTCTGCCTGCTCAGGCCTGGAGCCTCCAGACTTCCAGCGACAGGCCCCCAGAGGCGGCCACCACCAGGTTGCCCTCAGCACAGATCTGGGCAGGGACACGAAGACTCAGGGGCGCTCTAGGCAGCCAGCAGGGCATGCGGGGGGGCAGGGGGGCGCGTGGCACAGGGCCTTACCCCATTCAGCCCGTTGTCGTGGCTTCGGGTGCAGATGGTCCTCGGTGGGTCTGTGGGCACGTGTATCTGGGGACGGGCAACAGACAAAGGTCAAGGGGTGTGCCCCCACCAGTGCGGGTGGAGCGGGAGGGGCTTGTCACGGGGCCTCACCCGGATGGTCTTATCAGTGGACGTGGTGTACAAGGCCCCCAGCGAGTGTTTGATCCCTGTGATCTGAGACCTGTGGCCCACATCAAAGGACTGCAGGAAGGAGGGACAGGTGACACTCAGGCAAGGCTCTCCTCAGGCCAGCCACCCACGGCCACGGGGGCCCGGGGTAGGGAGGAGGCTCAGGAAGGAGGGGGCAGGGGCAAAGGTGCTGGCAGACCCGGACAAGTTGGAAGCAGCCGTCCCGGTTGGCGAAGACGTGCAGCAGACCCTGGTTGTCACCGGCCCAGAGCTGGGGCTCTTGGTAGGACATGCAGCGCAGGTAGGAGTCCAGCTGCGGGAGGGACACGGGACCCAACAGCTCAGGCTGGGCCACGCCGCGGCCCTGCTCCCTTGGGATGCTGGGAGGGCTCACCTGAAGCCGCTGCAGAACGCTGTTGGCCCGGCGGTCAAACACAACGAGCGTGTGGTCCTCACTGCCCGAGATGATGTGCCGGTCGTCCGCTAGCAACGCCAGCACCGCGCTGGAGTGCAGCCGCCGGCTCTTCAGCAGCGCTGGGCCGACTTTGTGGGTGATGGGCCAGGGAGGAAGGTGACATCAGAGCCCCTCAGAGGCATCCCCAAGCCAACCCCAGGATCCAGGGCCTCTGTGGCCTATGGCAAAACCCTTGGTCAGCTTCCAGCCCCCACTCCCTATCCTACAAATGACCTGTCTTTCCTCTCCTGCTCCAGCTGAATCCAGTCCTCCCAGGCCCCCAGGCTTGTGCCACCCCCATCTCCTGTCCCACATCTCTCCTCCCGTCCCATCTGCTCCCAGGTCAGGGTAGACAGGCAAGTCCCAGCATAAAATGCTAACTAATGCCAGCAGAGTCCCCACCACTCCTAACCCCACTCAGCTCTGCCTGCAACTTTGCTACCCACACCTTCAAATAAACAACATAAAAATAGAGAAATAACAGAAAAGGCTATGTGCCGGGCAAAGTTTGTTCTAGGGATTTTATGAAACTAACAATCCACCAATGTTCTTATTATCATCTCTTCCCATTAACCCTAAAGGGCTGGAGTTGTCTGATTTTGCAGATAGGAAAACTGAGGTTCAAGTTTGACTGGGGCCGTACAGCTAGGGAGTGGGAGAACCAGTAGGTTTCTCGGGGGCTGTCTGCCTCCCACTGCATGGGATTCCGGCTCAGAGGCCCTCTGCTGGGTACCCTCTATGTCCTTTACTCCACCCCTACCCAAAAGTCCCTTCTACCACCCGCAGCACGGCACACGCCATTCTGAGGGGTTAGCACCGGCGTATGTGACCGTCACCCAGCCAGGCTGTGAAGCCCGAGTGCCTCCTTCCCCAGCATGACCCTGGGACCCCCAGGCAGCCCTGTTCTCCCCAGTCCAGGCCCCTGGCCCACCTCTGGGGTCGTAGACTGTCACCTTCTTGTCATAGGTGCCAGTCACCAGGATGTCAGGCTGGTAGGAAAGGCAGAGCACAGCAGCCTTGCCCCTGGGAACACAGAGAGCACGAAGCTGGGCTGTGGCCAGGCAGAACCCTGCCCCGCCCCCGGCCCCTCCTCCAGACCCCTCACACTTTATCTCGCCAAACTGCTGCCCGTCAGCTGCCATGTCCCAGAGCTTCACCGTGCTGTCCCAGGATCCGGAGCACACTCGGTGGTCCAGCGCTGCCAGCGACCACACCCAACCCTGTAGGACCAGATCCATGGGACAGTCCCCATTTCACAGATAACTAGATGGAAGGGCCAGAGGAGGAAGACAGCCAACCCAAGAACCCAGAGCAACAGCACAGATTAGAGCTGAAGTCTGCAGAGCTCAGGATGCGCACAACCCCCTCACCCAACAATATTCCTAAATCAAGTTCTGCAGAGACTCAGAACCTGCGATGGTTTGAGGCCACGTGACAATGAGGTTAAATATAGGGCCTCCATTCCATGGCTTGGGTGAATTACGTCCCCTCCCTCAGTTTCCTCATTGGGAAAACGGGCATAAAAACAGTCCCTGTCTCAGGGGAGAATTTACAGAGTGCTGGCTGATGACTGATTTATCCCTCACCAGACGCTCTGAGGATACTGTCAAGTGTCCCATTCTACAAACGAGAAAACTGAGGGCACAGAGAGGTTGAGCTCATCGCCCAGGGTCACACAGCCAGGAAATAGCAGAATGAGGAACTGAACCCAGCAGCCTGGCTCGGAGACCAAGCTCTCGGCCACCGGCCTCGATCGCCCCACTGACTGGTGAAGGTGCCTCGCCATGGCCACTTCACACAGACGACAGTCATGCTCAGAGCTCTCAGATCCCCCAGAGCAGCCTCCTAACACCCTGCCCTGGGCCTCTCAAGGCATTCCTGACATCGATTGAGCACCTACTGTGTACTTAAGTCTGAGTGAAGCTCTTAATGCCTGTTCATTTCACTCATCCTAACTGACCCTGGACAGAAGTAGAAACTGAGGCTCCGAGAAGTCATACATCACCCCCAAAATCACACTAACAGCAGAGTAAGATTGTAATGTCAGGTCTGGTGCTAAAACCTGAGCCCTTAGTCACAGCACCCTACCTAGGCCTCATGCTTTCTACAGCCTTACCTTGTGGGTGCTGTTCTGGGTGCCAAGGGCCTTGACCAGAACCCGGCTGGGTTCCACCCCAAGCTGCCGCAGGTCCCACAGGTTGACATTGCGATCCCGGGAGCCCGACAGACAGAATGTCCCACCCTGGGAGGGAAGTAAGGTGATATTGTTGGGGTCACCGTGGCCCACCCCTGCCTGGCCTCTCACCAAACCCCATCTCACCTGGAACAGCAGCACTGAGTCAATGGAAGCAAAGTGCCCATCAGCCAGGCAGAAGTACTCAGCCCAGCGCCCATCCTCCGCCCAGCGTGACAGGTGCTGCTCCAGCTCAATACAGGCTGCCGGCCAGTCAAAGTCCTCCTCTGTGGGGTACCACAAGTGGGGTCTCTGGTGGGCAGGAACTCTGCTACCCACACCAGTTGTCCAAGCCTGCCCCTGGTTCCCAGGGAGCCCAACCAGCACCAGACTTGGGGGCAAAAACTCCATCTGGATCCCTTCTCCAACTCCAAGGAGGTCCAGGCTCTAGCTTTGGGACCACTGCACCACCCACCTTCAAATCAGGTCTAAGACTACCCCTCACCCCTGTTTCCAGAAACTGGGGGAGTGAGTCTCGAGACCACCTTCTCAGGCCTCATCTCTCAACCCATGTTTGGGAGATAGCAGCCTCAGGACATTAAGGTCCTCCCTCACCCCTGACTGAAGTCTGACCTCCATCCTTTGGTCTGAGCACAGGAGCTAGGACTTTCTTTCTACCTCAGCCATCCAAACCAGGCCCAGGAGAGTGTTTCTTCTCAAGCTATAAACCTGGGAGAGTTGTCAAGATGCAGAACCCAAGCCCTAGATGCAGAGATTCAGTGATATGGATGGAGCCCATGCATCTCTGTTTATCAAGCTACTCGGGAGCATCCCATCACTTCAAGGCCACCAAGCTGTCTTATCCCCGAGGGACCAATAACCTCAGGGGAAGAGGTGATGACCACAAGTCCCTACCTAAGATCCCAGGCTAGACCCTGGACTTGAGGATTTGTGATTTTGGCATCAGAGATTCCCAACCCCCAAACCCTACCTTAGGCTCAAGAGTTGCAGGTTTGAGCCCCCTGCCCCAACACCACCTAGACTAGGGCTCTAGAGGTAAGAGATCACTAGTTGCTGCCTAAGCATCTTGACCCAGAACCTGAAGATTCTTGGGTTTACCCTGAGCCCCAAGCAGATTTCTACAATCTGAGATTTTCAAGTCCCTGTGTCAACCCCCAGCCAGGGATCAGGACCTTTGTACCACCAGCAGAACCCACGCCAATGATCGCTGGATCCTGAGTTCACAGGACCCGACACCCCCAAACAGGTTTCTACAGCTTTAGGACCCCAAATGTCTGCCTGCCTCATGGTCCACTCAGAATTCAGGGACTTTGGCACCACCAGTAACTAGCTCAGCCTCCAAAGGAGCTAGGACAGCCAGAAGTCTGCTGAAGGGGTTGTGCTCACAGCATCCCAGATACACCCTCCCTGGCCCTAAAGCTGACCTGGGCGGGCGACCCTGGCCCCCAGCGTGCGCACCTTCCACCACTGGATAGGGTGCGCGTACGCGGCGCTGTGCGCGTAGCCTCCAGGTGACATGGTCACGCACAAGGTCGCGCAGCGCGTGGCACACGCGCGGCAGGACATGGAGCACGAGGCGCGCGTCCAGGTAGGCGCAAATCTCTAGTAGCAGCTCCGGGGGAAGGCTCAGCAGGCCCGGGACCCCCACAGCTCGGCTCCTGAACACGGCCCGCGGCTCCAGGGCGCCAGGGGACCGGGCGGGCGCGGACAGCGGAGGGTCGCGCGGGGGTGCCAGTCCTACTTTCGGTGGACTGAGCACGCGGGCCACATAAGCCTCGGCCTGCGCGTCTGGGTCAGGCTCTGGCTCCGGGTCCGAGTCATCGTCCCAGGCGTTGGGATCGTCGCGCGGCCCAGGGGGCAGCTCCATGGCGACCGAGTGGGCGCGGCCGGCGGTGTCCTGTCAGCGGCAGGCCCCCGCGTCCTGTCTCCTAGGCAGCGTGAGGGCACTTTCGGCTCCGCCTGATGACGTCAAGGCGCCGACCGGAAGTGAGCGGTTCGCGTGAAACTGGCTGGATACTGACAACCTCAGCGCTCCTGGGGTCTCGTTCTGGAGCTGCTTAGTCCTGGAAAATGCAGATTTCTGGTTCCTGCGATTTTTAAACAAGCACCTCCGCTGGTGCCGATGCAGGCCAGCCGACTCTGGTTTGAAAAATGCGGCCCTCTGGAAGGCACCTTTTGCAGTGACACCAAGACTGGAAGAGCGAAGCCCCTTTTCTGGGTTGTCTGGGGCAGTGATGCGAACGCCTCTCTTCCCGGAGCTAGAAACACGCGTTGTTCCACTGCAGAGGCTTCGGTGGAACAGCTCTCTGAATCACTGATAAAAGCAGCACCTGATTGAAAGCCTTTGAGCCAGGCAGTGTTAACACCTAACACTTGTACCCTCCGCCAGACTCCTCATATGCACAAAGCTTTGTTCAATTACCTTCCCAGAGTACTTTCTGTAACATTGCGACCATCTTCCCCACTGTTCTCTCCCCTCCAGCTGAATTTTTCTCTATGGGACATGTCACTGTTTCCTTGCTTATATTCTACTAGAGGCCTGGTGTAGGAAATTCGTGCACGGGGGTGGGGGATGTCCCTTAGCCGAGCCTGCACCCTCTCCAATCTGGAACCCCTCAAGGGATGGCCAACTGCCCATTTAGGCCCGATCCTGGTAGGATCGGGCCTAAATGGGCAGTCAGACATCCTTCTCACAATCCAGGACTGCTGGCTCCAAACTGCTCACCTGCCTTCTCCCTGATTGGCCCTAACCACTTCTGCCTGCCAGCCTGATCACCCACTAACCACTACCCTGCCAGCCTAATTGATGTCTTACTGCTCCCCTGCCAGCCTGTTTGCCCCCAACTTCCCTCCTCTGCCAGCTGGGTCACCCCTAACTGCCTTCCCCTACAGGTTTGATCGCCCCCAACTGCCCTCCCTTGCAGGCTGGTCCCTCCCAACTGCCCTCCCCAGCTGGCTTGATCACCCACAACTGTCCTCCCTTGCAGGGCCTGGAACCTCCCAACGGCCCTCCCCTGCTGGCCATCTTGTGTCCACATGGGGGCAGCCCTCTTGTGTGTTGGAGTGATGGCAATCTGCAAATTACTCTTATTAGATAGGATAGAGCCCTGGTGCATAGGTGGGGGCCGGCTGGTTTGCCCTGAAGAGTGTCCTGGGTGGGGGCTCCCTTGGGGCGAGGGGCCTGTGGAGGTTTTCCGGCCAGCCACACGCCCCAGCGACCCAAGCAGAGGCCCTGGGATGTGGATTTATGTCTACAATTGAAACTTTGTAGCCTGGAGTGGAGCCAAGCCTTTTGCTCAATCCATGGGGACAGCCATTTCTGTTTGAAACTTTGTAGCCTAGAGTGGAGGCCTAGGCCAGCAAGGGCAGGTGGAAAGCTTGGCTTCCTCTGTTGCCAGGGAAACCTAAGCCTCTGTTCTCTCCAGCTCAGTGGCTTCCAACATTTCTGTATCTTTTATAATTGAAACTTTGTAGCATAGAGTTGAGGCCTAGGCTGACAAAGGCAGGCAGAAAGCTTGGCTCCCTCTGTTGCCAGGGAAACCCAAGCCTTCCTCCTACCCTCAGTGGCGGCAGCCATCTTAGTTGGGTTTTATTTCATAATCTGCTCCTGATTGGCTGGTGGGCATGGCTTGTGGGTATAGCAAAGGTATAGTCAAATTTGCATATTATTTTATTAGATAGGATCCCCCCTCACTAAGATGTATACATTTGAGCTAATGTCGGATGTGTCAGCATTCTCCCCAGGCTGATGCAGGTGATCCTTGGGCCATACTGAGGTTGTCACATTTTATTCTAAGGCTTGCCCTTCTCCAGAGCTGAGCAGCTTCTCATTTGCCTTAGTAACTAATGCTATTTTACCCATCTCCCACAGGCTGAGCTCTCTACAAAAATGTCTAACTTGCCATATGGTAAATGGGAACGTGGGCCCCTCCCCATGTTCCAACTCCCCCTGCCACCCTGTGGGAAATATAGTGAAGGCCATCTGTAAGAGGACTGTGAGACCTTGGGAACTTGGCCAGCAACTTGTGCTAAGAACAGCCAGAGAGCCCTAGCCCCGTAGTCGGCAAACTGCGGCTCGCAAGCCACATACAGACGGCTCTTTGGCTTCTGGAGTGTGGTTCTTCCACAAAATGCCATGATCTGGGAGAGTCTATTTTGAAGAAGTGGCGTTAGAGGTTTAAAAAAATTTGGCTCTCAAAAGAAATTTCAGTCGTTGTACTGTTGATATTTGGTTCTGTTGACTAACGAGTTTGCCGACCACTGCCCTAGCCGGTTTGGTTCAGTGGATGGAGCATCAGTCTACAGACTGAAGGGTCCCAGGTTCGATTCCAGTCCAGGGCATGTACCTTGGCTGCGGGCACATCCCCAGTAGGGAGTGTGTAGGAGGCAGCTGATTGATGTTTCCCTCTCATCAGTTTCTAACTCTCTATTCCTCTCCCTTCCTCTCTGTAAAAAATCAATCAAGTATATATATTTTAAAAAAGAACAGCCAAAGAGAAGCTGCTTTTAGATGTGAGCCTGAATTGTAGACACTAATGTTTTGATCTCAGATAGACAGGTCCCCCTCAATTGTTTTGTACTCTAAAGCACCAGCCAGCCGCCCATGGTGCTGCCAGTACACAGGCTGATGGGACTCAGCAGTTCATCCTCACCGGTTGGCCACCACAGGTACACATGTCAGTCCTAATAAACATGTCTTTACAGCCAGTCCTCCGGGTTATCTCTTGGAATCTGTGAACACAACACGGAAGTTATCTGGGACCTCAGCACTCTGTATGACACACCCCCGGCTATGCAGTGTGGACGTTAGTCAGGGATGACAGCCCTGCGAGGCCTTGCCGCTTGCCACTCGGTTTAGTTTCAGGCAGGTGGGATCCTGAACCTAAGCTCTATTGACGGTTCCCCTTTAGTGAGCTCAGGGCATTTAGTGAGCTGTAATTATGGGTGAGAGAATGCACCCACGTGTTATTACATTTAATCTTTACCTTTCACGTTTAACCTGACCATTATCCAGGGAGGAAAACTGAGGCTCCCAAGAAATATGTCTTGTTATTGCTTAGTTTCTTCCCCTACTCCAGTTATTTCCCGAATCTTGTGCACCCCCATTTATAAAGCTTCCCAGTTCCCATCAACATCTCTGCTGCCACAGACAAGGACACAGATCGGGTGGAGACTAGGATTTCACAAGAAACTGATCTTTACTCAACAAAGTTCTACACAAGTGGAATCTCACGCCACCTCGGCGCCAATCTCCAGCACAGCACAGTAACAAATGGACAGACCCTGGAGCCCGCAGGAGGAGGGGGTGGAGGGGAAGGAGGGACACGGGAGCGAGTGAGACTGTGGATCGAGGCCAGTCAGGACCCACAGCCCAGGGCAGGGGAGAAGGTTGAGAAGCTACAACTTCGTTGTGCAAAAATCAACCAAAAATAAATTAAAATTAAATAGTTAAAAAAAGATAATGAACCAGACTCCCACTTCCCCAGTCCCTGAAGGCAACTGGAGACCCCCATCCTGGGTGGAGGCGTTTCCAAACCCATGAGCCAGCCAATCCAATCCACACACCCCAAGACCCAGCAGAGGATGCTCCAAAAAATTGGAATTACCAGGAAATTAAATGGTATTAATTTTTTTTTCTTTTTTCTTTTTTACAAATGGCTTCCAGAGACCTGCTGGAGTTTCAAGGGGGAAGGGGGAACCAGCCGAGTTTATGGAATGTGCACCAAGTGCCCCTTGGGATAGAGGCAGGGCCTGACCTGTCTGAGAAGACACAGCACTGTGACAGGGGTAGGGTCCGAGAACCCGGTGGATGGATGGAGCAGGCCCCAAGATGCAGGAATTATCAGACCCCCAAAAGCCCCTAAAGGGGCCCCTAAAGTAAAAAGCAGGGGAGAATTTCTAGGCCAACTCAGAATCACATTCCCTCTGGTAGGGGATCCTCTCTCGCTGTGACCACATCCCTGGCCAGTCCCAGGATTCTTAGAATCACTGCCTCAATCTGGTGGGCTTTTGGGGCCACTGGGAACAGTGATGAACAGGAAGACTCAGAGCCTCACCACCGCTCCTCTAAGCCCTTGCTTTCCTTCTCGCTGGCAAGGCATAAGCTTTTGTCTCATCAACATCAATTAAATGCCCCAGCCCTTATTTTAAAAACCTGGGCCTGGAACTTGAGGAGAGCTCTCAGGAGCCCTTTACATGGACATGCTTATGGAGAGAGGCAGGGGTGGATGCCAGCAGCTCTGGCCACTGCAGCTCTCTTCCAGAAAAAGGCCCCAGCCCAGTGTCTTCATGTCACTGGACCACAAGGGAGGGAGGAAAGGAGACCTCTGGCCAGCCCTAGCCACTCCAGTGGTCCCCTCTTCTGGCTGGGATGAGACAAGGAGAGGGACATGGTGGCTGCAGCTGCCCCAGAGCTGGCAGGAAGTGTGCTGAGCAGGTCCAGAGTGTGTTGTGTGCTGACGAGGCAGGCCCAAGGTGACCATCGTCTGATCCCACCCTGGGTTCCCAGCGAAGGACCCCAACCCACCCAGCCCTCCCCAACCATCAATTCCGGTGAAACGGCTGAAGCGTCTTAAACTCTAGATGCAGGTTACACGGAAGGCCTCATGGGTTAACTCAGGGGTTCACTAATTCTACTGTCTCCATGCAGTCAGAGAAATGGTGGGGCAGCTGACCCAGCCTAGCTGGCTGCAGCACCCACACATGCGTGTAGCCACGTGTGTACGTGTGTGTACGCATTTCTACAGGGACCCCCCCCCTCCCCGCCTGCTTTCCCCCTGCCTCATCCTAAGATGGATTCAGTCGGCCATATTGATTCTTCCCTTCCACATGGCTGGCCCATGTGGGCTGCCTATGGTGACCTTACTTCGAGAAAGGGGCCCTGCTGCCAAGAAGTCCCACCCCCCTCCCATTTGTAGGATGAGTGTGGAGGCCCCACTCACCTGCCCACCACTGGCCGGCCACCTAGGGCAGGCATGGCAGGTAGATGGGCAGGGAAGGCATCTGGATGTGGGTCCCACTCACTCCTCCCTAACCCCCCTCGACCAGGGCACGGCAACTTCTGGACGCGGCGTGCTCCCCAGCCACCCCTCCGATGACGACGCAGACAGAAACCTGCAGGGAGAGAAGAATCAGGGCCTGCGCTCCCTCGGGCCGGATGACAGCCCCAGCCCCTACATGCAGTGCAGCCTCCTCACCGGCAGTCTCAATGCTCCTCTAGACCCCGTAGAAGGCAGCCAACCTCTCCTTGAGCAGTGGCGGGAACTGCTCTGAGAACTGCTGCCAGTTTTCTTCCCCAACTTGGTCTTTGAAGCCATGGAGAATCTGCGGGTCGGGGAGGTTGGGGAGGGACACCCAGAAGAGAACACACTAACTCAGCCTCTCTCCCCGGAGGGCCTTCCCCCTGCCGCCTCCTGGGACTACACCAGGGCGAAGCAGGAGCCTCACCTTATAAAACATGTCCCGGAGGTCATCCTTAGGGCTCACCCAGGAGGCTACAGCATCGCAGAAGAAAATAAAGTCCTGAAATGTGACGGATCCCATGTGAGGGGCCGCCCGAGCCCAGCCCCAGTGCCTTCCCTCAGAGCCCAGCCGCCCCAACCTGCACGACGCCCCCGGGGTTGACGCCTATCATCATGCAGATGCCTCGGAAGGCCGAGTCCTTCTCCTCATTGTCCCTGATGTTCCTGAGGGATGTGCACCTGTGGGGAAGGTGAGCAGGGGGGAATCAGCGGGCAGGGGTGGGGCAGGCGGGGCATCCATAGGAGCAGTGGGTGGAGGGGCTGGGGTGGGCCATGTGTCTATAGGGGGCATGGAGGAAGCAGGGGGTCAGAGGGTGATGGGGCTGGGACGTGCATCTGAGGGTGAGCAGGGCTGGGTGGGCACAGGCAAGGGAACGGACTGGGCCTGTCCCACCCACTCTGCCGCCCGGACCACCACAGCAGCCCCACACAGACGGGCACACACCAAGGCCGGATGAACTGCTGCAGCATGGGTGCCACCTCCTGTGGGCACACGTAGCCCAGGCGGCCGATGGTAATGGCTGGAATGGCAGAGGGACTCGTCAGGCGACCTGCAACCCCGAGTGGCCCCGGGACAGTACATGGGGGGGCCTCTGGCACCAGGCACCAAGCCCTGCCCCACGGGCCACAAGGAAATAGCTCCTGCCAGCCACCAGGGCCTGGAGCTGGGCCCAGCTTGGGTCTTCCCCGGAGGCCAGCATTATCTTTCTTGCCTCACCTCCCAGAACGCCTTCCAGGTCTTTCCAGATGCCTTCCCTGGTTCTTTCCCAAGGCCACTCAACTACACTCCCCGCCAGAAGCCCGCCTCCCGGAGGTGAGCGAGGGGGCGGCGGCGGCCAGGCCTGGCGCCCACCTGTGTTTTCCAGCAGCGTCTTGGGCGTGTTGGGCCGGTTAATGATCTCCACCAGGTTGTTGAGGACCATCTGCACGTAGGGCTGCATCTCTGCCCCTGGGGGACCAGACAGTCAGAGCCAACACAGCCCACGCCACCCCTGCCAACCACTCCAACTGCATCTAGACGCTGGCCAATCACACCCAGTGACCGAGGAAAAAAAGTTTAGCTGGTTCCTGGGCCAGGACCCACAGCCCACCAGCGGTAGATCCACACCCTCTAAACACCAGAAGCTTCCCTGGAGTCCCTGATGAACACCAACGTGAGGCCAGGTGGCCAGCTCCTTGGCGGGGAGAGGGGAAGCTGACAGTGTCCCTACCAATCCTAGCCAACTGCATGTGGGTGGGGAGGTGGCAAATCGTCCAATTAGAACAAGCCCCCTGTCCTGCCTCTTTACAGAAGCCAATCACAGATGGCCTTTCAGCCATTCGGCCCATCTCTGATGAAAACGATGAGGTACCCGCTTGCCCCTGGCCCATGGAGCCTTCCTCAGGAGCACCAGCACCCTCTCAAGGGGACCTGTCACTCACAGCCAGGCTCCAGGCTGGGAACAGAGCAATGGGGAGGGGCGGGGCTTGCCCATCTGCAGGGCACTCACCCATCTGCATGCAGATCTCGCCAATGGCCCAGGTGGCATTGTTGCAGACAGAGATGAACTCGGGGTTCAGGTTGGTGCCCAGGATGGGCATGAACTCAGCTGGCGGGGGAAAGAGGGATGTTGAGCAGGAGTACCCGCAGGGTGAGCTCCCGGGCCTGGCTGGGCAGGCCCCATCAGACAGTACGAACACATCCTAGTTCGGTCACAGTCCTCCCTGGTCATTGTTCCATCACTTGAGGCCAGGGCTGGGGTTGGGAGGTGGGGGGAGATGGGTGTCGTACCAATACAGGGCTTGACATGGATGAAGCAGGCCTTGGTGAGGTCTCCCAGGAGGGCAAAGGAGCTCTGCCGAACTTCAGGCATCGAGTCCTGGAGGGTCAGAGCAGGGTCAGCACGGTGTGGCTCCCCTCCCCCAACCAGCAGGGGTCCCAGCTAGTCCCTCAGCTCCGGGCAGCTAGGAGAGCAGTCCCAGGGACACAGCCTAACCCTCCACTTCCCAGCACCAAGGCTGTGGCCCCCACATACACCAGGGCTCAGGGGCCATGTGAACAGTGCCTTGCTCAGGGCTCGGCTGCAAAGGAAAGGGACACATAACTGCTGACACATGGGCTGGGGATGATGGTGAAGGGGCTGTGCTCTCACGTTTTCTATTTTCTACTTCTAAGTTTTCTACATTGTTGCTTTGAAAATGAGTTTTTACTCCTGTCTTAAATCCCTTTTTAAAAGAATTACAAGTTTTTAATAGGCCCCCTTCCCTGATGTCCTTAGGGACCCCGACCCCCCAGGGCGGCCCACACGGGCTGCTCGGTGTCATCACTGAGAGGTCTGGGAGGCCCACCCACCTGCATGCACTGGAAGAGCAGTGTCATGATGTTGCTGCGGGCCACCAGCTGCTCCACGTGGCCACCCAGGCCCTCGGCCAGGCCGCTGAGCAGGTCTAGTGCCACGATCATAAAGTCCTTATCGGGAGCCTCGTACTGCTCAGGGTGCTGGGTGTACATCTGGGCACAGTGGGGTAGGCGGGCAGGTGAGGGCAGCAGGCCAGGGCTGGGGCAGCAGCAGAGGAGCGGGCAGGTGGGTGCTCACCATGGCCTGGGCCAGTGTCTTCTGCACTAGGGTGACGCAGCGCTGGTACACGGGCTCGCAGTAGGGCAGGAAGCCACTCTGCAGGGCAGTGGCCACAGATGACAGACACTGGTGGAAGGAAGGCAGGAGAGGTGAACTTGGGTGGGGTGGGGCAGGACTGTGGGAGGGAGCCTGAAGCCCACCCACCTCCAGCAGAGGAAAGAGGTCCTTGTCTTCATCCTTGAGCTCGTTCCACTTCTGGATGAGCGGAGGCATCAGCTTCTGGATGTATTCCTAGAGGGGGGGCAGGAAGTTGGGGCTCTTGGGGCAGAGGTGGCACCCTGGGAACCATCCAGCGAGACCACCGGTTCTTCCCACCCATCCCAAGCCCCGACCTATCCACCACTGCCCCTTCAGGAGCCTGGGTCAGCTTCCTGGTACCCGCAGGCCCTGAGCTCCCCCAGCACAGCACTTACCACACTGTCTCATAACTGTTTGTCTCCCCCACTAGACTGGGAAAGGGCGAGGGCAGGGGCCAAGTCTGTCTACCTGTTGAGGTCATGGCCATGTGCCTGGCATGCAATGCGGGGTCGCCGCCAGGTCCCTGGATGCGAGGTAAGCAGGGAATCGGGAAGAGGGAGGTGCTGTGGGGCCTCACCGGCTGGTTGAGATGGTGGCCCACAGAGTCAGCCAGGGTGCCAATGGCATCATAGAGAATGAGCAGGTTCTTATGCTGGTACTTGCCAAAGGCAAAGACAAGAGTGTCCAGGATATAGCTGAGGTAGGGCACCAGCTCTGTGCAGGCCTCCTCCTCCAGGGTGGCAAAGGCACTAGAAGGGGGAAAGGGCTCAGTGGGCATCGACCGGCAGGGGCTGGGCCAGAGGCAGACAGAGCACCCGGGATCAGCCAGTACGAATACGTTAGAAATCAGCGAATATCAGAGGCAATGAGTGTCATCACTTCCCGGATGGCAGCCAGCGGTGCAGGGGGTAAGGACTGCGGGGCCAGGGGCCAGGGGTCACCTGCAGGCTGCCTCCTGCACCCTCTTGTTGCCATCCAGGATGCGCTTGAGCAGTTCTGTCATCAGAGGCTTGAGGTGCATGTCTGGCGGCTGGCTGACCACCCAGTGGGCGTAGCGACTCAGTGTCCAGCAGGCAATGGAACGAACCAGGGCCTTCTTGTCCGACAGGCACTGGATGAGGTGTGGGATCAGCTCGGGAAGGTAGGGTACCATCCCCTGCATACAGCCTGTAAGGACGGCACAGGGGCAATCCTGAGTTCAGTTGAGCCCAGCCACATCCACTCTTTAGGGGAGAGGATCAGCCCAACCTGTTAGATGGGGAAACTGAGGCTCAGAGGTTAAATAACTAGGTCAGAGCCCTGACCTGGTTAGAGCAGCGTCCTAATATGCCAAGGTTACGTGATCCATCTCCCGTCAGGGCACGTACAAGACTCAACCAATGGCCCTGGGCTGAGTCGGTGGTTACTCAGTCCGTGCACCAAAGGTCATGGGTTAGACTCCAGATCAAGGGCACATATCTAGATTGTAGGTTGAATTCCCAGCCCCAGTTGGGGCAGGTGCAAGAGGCAACCAATTGATGTGTCTCTCATATGGAAATTTCTTTCTCTCTCTCCCCATTCTCCTTCCCTCCCTTAAAACCAATGGAAAAATATCCTCAGATGAGGATTAACAACAAAAAGAATCAACCAATAAAGGAATAAATAAGTGGGACAACAAATCAATGTTTCTCTCTTCCCCTGTCTAAATCAGTAATGAAGAAAGGCTGAGTCAGTGAAAAGTAGGGTCAGCAGGGGAAGGCACAACACGCAAACCTTTCTTTGCCATCAGCTCCACCCCAACATGGTCAGTCATTCACTCACTCACAGCTGACCAGGCTGCACACACACTCAGGTTTTGTGGGCAGCAGTGACCACAAAGGTTTCTTTTAAAACTTTTCCTGGATGTTTGTGTTACTTCTTTCTCTATTTTTCATCTTCCTTTTTTAAAAAACCTTGAATATGTCCCTATTGTTTTTTTAATCCTCACCTGAGGATAATTTTTCCATTGATTTTTAGAGTGGAAGGAGGCAGGGAGGCACATATAGATAGAAATAGAAATAGAGATAGAGCAACATCAACGTGAGACACCCACCCACTGGTTGCCTCCCTCACAAGCCCCTACCGACCAGGGCAGGGAATCAAACGGAAACTCCTTGTGCCCCGGGCTGATGCTCTACACCGAGGCAAACTGGCCAAGGCTATCTTTTTCTTTTTCTTTTTTTTTAATAAATATATTTTATTGATTTTTTACAGAGCGGAAGGGAGAGGGATAGAAAGTCAGAAACAACGATGAGAGAGAGACATCGATCAGCTGCCTCTTGCACGCCCCCCACTGGGGATGTGCCCGCAGCCAAGGTACATGCCCTTGCCGGAATCGAACCCCGGACCCTTCAGTCCGCAGTCCAACGCTCTATCCACTGAGCCAAACCGGTCTCGGCTTCTTTTTCTTTTTTAAGTATGTTTTTGATTTCAGAGAAAGGGAGAGGGAGATAGAAACATCAGTGATGAGAGGTAATCATCCATCAGCTGGCTCCTGCATGACCTCTCGTAGGGCTCCAGTGCCCTGATCTCCTGGTTCATAGGTTAAAGCTCAACCAAATAAGTCTTTTGATTAGAGAACACAGATAATAGCACACCCCCTAACAATGTAAGACAAGAGACCTGTTTTTACTGGCTTAAGGTTAATTTCTTCAGTTCTTTTTCATAAATACGTAGAGTACCTAATGTGAGGAAACCTCTCCTTAAATAAATTTTGAAAGCTCTCCAGGGTGAGGGCTCCTGAACTTTTTAATTTTTAAAATTTTTATTGATTTCAGAGGGATGGGGAGAGAGGTACAATCATCAATGATGAATCACTGATCAACTGCCTCCTGCGTGCGCCCCACTGGGGATCCAGCATGCAACCCAGGCATGTGCCCTTGACTGGAATCGAATCCGGGACCCTTCAGTCCGCAGGCCAACACTCTATCCACTCAGCCAAACCAGCCAGGGCTGAACTTATTTTCTAGGACAGGCCTGGATGCTGAAACGGCCACAAGTGATGCCCGTAACAGACTCGAAAAGCCCTCCGGTTCATCAAGCTGTACATTCCATCAGGACAAAGGGCACTCGAAAGCCCATCAGTAACAGCCCACGGTATGAAATTTGGAGAAACAGCACCCCAGCACACTTCTCATCCTGGCAGGCAGGCCCCGCAGCCAGGGAGCAGGTTGGAGGCTCAGCTGCACCCTAGGTAACTGAGAGGTGATGTACATCCCTCTGTACCTTAGCTTCCCCATCAAGAATCCCATCTCATCAGGTCGGACTGAGCCCATAGAACAGACTGCCTGTCATGAGACATGCACTGCGGAAGTGACTTACTATTGTTGTAGGTATATTTATGCTTATGACCTCATAGAATTGCATGTCCATGAGAATTAAGGAGAGGGTTTGCATTTCAGGGTTTGGGGTTCCTTTCAGGTTCAGAGGCTGAGGGGAAGATTCAGATCCCAGGTCTGTCTGGAGATGCTGAGCAGGCCTCGGAGAGAGCTCAGGGATGATGTACATTACCACTCCCCGCCCCCGGCAGCTCCGCCCAGGCCAGCCTGTTTCGTGCTTGCACAAGGGTCGGAGGTGAGGCAGTCAGGACAGCAAGGGCACTCACCTTCAGCGATAGCGCCCAGCACCAGGATGCCCGACTCCTTGACCACCCATTCAGGGTGAAAGAGGAGGCCCTTGAGCAGGGGAAGGAGGTGGGGCAATAGTTCCTCCCGGAAGACATTGGCCAAGACATCCAGTGCAGCTGCTGAGCACTTTCCTGGGATAGGAAGGGAAATTGGGGGGGGTGGGGGGTGGGGGGTGGAGACAGGCTCAGGGAAGCCCATCAGGCAGGGCCTCCTCAACCATTTCCCCCACGAGATCACGATTAGGATGATCTTCACAATCTGCTCTAAGTAAATTTCTCCTCACCTCCCAGCACCACCATCTCACCACCTCACCACCCTAGCACCCCACCACCCCACCATCCTTCCTGCCCAGGCCACGCACTCAGATTCCAGTCAGATAAAGCATCATCATCGTCGTCATCCTCAGCATCCTCAGAGCCGTCAGGCCTCTCGGCCTCATGGGGCAGTGTCACAGTGCGTGACTTGTGGAAGCGTGGCTTAATGTCCTGCTCGCTGTCGGGGACTGCCTCATCCTCTTCCACATCTCCCTGTGGGGCAGACAAACCACTCAGCACCACCAGAGCCCCAGCCCCACCACCCACCGCCCTCACCCACCTGCCTGTGCCCAGTGGTCAGTCCAGCTGACCTTCAGCAGGATAATGTCGATTTCTGAGTACTTCATCCCATTCACCAGGATGGGGATCAACCTGTTGGGAGAGAGCTATTCACTGGAGGCAGGGTGCCCTGGGGGGATTGAAAGCCTGGGCAAGAGGGAAGCAAAGGTACAGATGGGAGTGTTAAGGGCAGACTGTACAGTGCACGGTGATTCTGCTGGCCCCGCATCCATTCATTTCCCTTAACAGGAGCTACCCCAGCCTAGTCTCAGCCACTGCGACAGACACAGAGCTGACACCACGCCTGGCTCCACAGGAAGGCTCTGACCCAGACCTGGACACCTCTGAATACAGTGAGAAGCTGAAAACAGTGCCTGACCACTAGTTCACCGAAGGCAGGGACATGTGGCCCAGTCACCAGGAACTTCCCTAGGATGGGGCAGGTGAGGGGAGCAAACAGGCAAGGCAGCCAGCCCCATCAGCTGGCGCCCATGTACCTTGGGATTGGAAACTTTGATTAGTCTTCGCTGACTTGGGGATAGGTGAGTGATCCAAGCTGACCCTAGGAGTTTTGCTGGAGATACTGGTCAAGAGGGAATTCTCTTTTCAGAGGTTCCTAAGCTGTAAAGCTGTAGAAGGCCACAGCCAGGAGGGAAGGTCATGCCTGAGAACAAAGCCAATGGAGAGGAAGTAGATCTGAGACTAGACAGATGCCTTTCACATCCTTTGAGCACCTGGACCCAACTATGCCTAAGGCCTCTCTTGATTTCTCATTTATTCCACCTATAACTTAACCAACTTTGAAGTCACTAAAGCTACATTCATATCACTTGCAAAATATATGCAGGCACCCAGCCAGTGTTGCTCAGTGGTTAGGCATCGATCTATGAACCAGGAGGTCACAGGTCCATTCCTGATCGGGGCACAGGCCTGGGCTGTCGGCTGGATCCCAAGTAGTGGACAAGCAGGAGGCAGCCAATCAATGATTCCCTTTCATCATTGATACTTCTCTCTCTTTCTCCCTCTCCCTCCCCCTCTGAAATAAAAAACAAATCGAAACAAAAAAACAACAAAAATGTATGCAGGTACAGAAAGTAAACTGAAACAGGAAAGGTGGAGGCTGGGGGGACAGCACACAGGAGACACTCACTGAACCAGATGGGAGGCCAGGACATCCTTGCAGATGGGCTGTTCGGCCAGCGTCAGCCAGAACTCACAGGCCTCAAGGGCCACATTCTCATCATGGTCCTGGGTCCTCTGCAGCATATACTAGGGGAGGGGGGTGAGAAAAGGTGAAGGCCCTGCCTAGCTAGGGGTGGTACCACTGTGCCCCCCAGCCCCACAGCACCCACTCAGGCTGGCCTCGGTGTGCACACCTGGATAATGCTATGCATGTGGGGGATAAGCCTGTCGATTCGCACTTCCAGCAGCATCACCAGGGCACGGCACACATTCTTCCGCACCTCAGGGTCATCGTCCACAGCCAGGGCAAACAGGTGCTGCAGGGAAGGTAGGGTCAGCCACAGCAGGGACCTTGGCCCTCACCCTGCTCACCCCAGCCTGGCAGCTCACCTCAATGAAAGTGTCAATATTGTCCATCAGCGCCTGGGCCCGGTCCATGATGAACTGGTTCACACAGGCTATGGCATGGGACCTGGCAGGGAGTGGGCATGTGGTTACCCCCGCCCTGCCTGCTCCAGGCCCCCTGCAGACCCCTGGGGAGCCACACCCACCGGATCTTGGGGCTGCAGTGCTTGAAGAACTGCAGGAACTTAGGGATCATGATGTTGAGGGGCCTGTTGAGGGCATCGCTATCCAAAAGCTCAGACGAGTCTTCACAGATCTTCTGCAGGGCTCCAAAGGCTCCCTGAATAGTGAGGAACATACACGGATGCAGGTCTAGGTCCAGTCCCAGTTCCCACTTGGGGTGGGGCAGTGGGGGGCTGGCATGGCCTGTGGCCTACCTCACATGTGTTGTAATCCTCCGAGTTGAGCAGGTTGCACAGCTGGGGCAGCAGCTCAGGCCACATCTGCAGCTCACCCTTGGAAGCGATGGTGGTGATGAGAATGCCTGGGCGGCCAGGAAAGGACGCTGCCTCAGGCTGGTGCAGGTGGGCTTGCGCGGCACCCCAGTTCTCCCTGCCACTCTTAGGATGCTCTCCCTGTGAGCCCCACCCCACACACACACCTTTTGAGATCCTCTGAGCCTTACTGTAAATCAGCTCTGTCCCAGGTCTCAGGAAGCCACACAGAACTAAATACAAAGTCCCTGCCCACAGGAGCTGACTGTCTAGTGAGGGAGGCTGCCAGGTCAACATAAACATGCAAAGAAGCCTGGAGACTCTCTGGCAAGAGCTAAAGGGGAATATAAAGCAGAGAAGACGGCTAGCAAGAGCTGAGGATGGAGGGTAGAGCTTCCTCCAAGTGACATCTTGTTATCTGAGCAAAGTCCTGAAGGAAACAAGGGAGAAGCATCCAGGTCCCTGGGTAAAGAGCATCCCAGGCAGAGAATGGCAGGTGCAAAGGCCTGGGGGCAGGAGCATGCCTGGAGAGATTAGAGATGGATAAGGAGCCAGAGGCCCTGAGCAGGAGGTGAGGGCTGGGAGGGGCTGGGGGCTGGTCCAACAGGGCCACATGGCTTCCTGGGAGCTGGTACTGCTCACTAGAAACCCAAGCACAACCTGCAGTAGGCATCTGAATGAAGTATGAAGGCAGTACAGGGGTTTGGCAGCTGGGCTGAATGTGGGTGATGCCAGTGCAGAGATAATATTTAAAGCCAGGAGGTGGCAGTCTTTCCTAGAGGAAGCTGCCGCCAGTGCCAGCACTCCAGAAGACCCGGCTTACAGCTCTGCTGGTAAAGGTGCTCCCTGAGGTAGACTGTGAATGCAGTCCCAGTCCCATCCGTCTGTGTGACTTTGGCCACATCACCTAACATTTCTGTGCTTTAATGGGGACAAAGACCACCAGCCTACTAGGGCTATTGGGAAACTTCAATGACTTAAATCAAGTATTCAGAGCAGAGCCTGACACCCATAATGCACTTGGTAAATTCAGACCCTTCTGCTGGCATGTGTGGAGTGAGGGTTTATTGTTGGGGCTACGGGTCTCTTAACAAAAGCAAGGACTGATCTTGTGGAAGGCCTCAGCATCTATCTCAAATTTAACACCATTTTTCCATCTTTATTTCATTTTAAGACTAACTTTTTAACTTCCCTCAGGGTAAGCGCATCTGTCTTTTCACTAAAATAGTTACATACCATACAATACCCTTTTAAAAGCAAGTTTTAAGAGTTGACAAAGATTTTTAAAGAAACAAAAATGTTAAGTCATTATATGTCAACTAGCCTCAATAAAACTGTGGAGAAACGTAAGTCAGTAACAAATAGTAGGGATGTATTTATGAACAGTAAAAAGACTTAAGATAAAGTGCTGGAAAATTGAGGTCATCCTTCTGTTAACTCCCTCAGGCAGCTTTCCAGGAATCAGGAAATCTCCACGGCAAAGCTAACTCATTAAAGATAGGAAGCTCCGAAAGAGTAGGGAGCTCTGATTTTAATCTGCTAAACCCTCAGGACCTTACTCAAAATTCTCCACAACGGATGACTACCTCTGGAGCAAGAATGGCAATTTCAGGAAGGAGTGGTTCAGAGCTTGGACCTGCAATGGTTACTTCTGAGCTCTGCTACTTACCAGACAAGTCCCTTAACCTCTTTGTGCCTCAGTTTCCTCATCTGCAAAATGGCAATAGTAATAGTTCTATCATCCAAGGTGAATCAATAGACTTAACATTTTGAGATGCTTCCTGGCTGAGAGCAAGGGCTCAGGGCATCATCACAGGCTGACTCCTGCTGCCCCCCACGCCCTTACCTATGGTGGCTCGGATGAGGGACGAGGCATCTCCGATGTTGTTGAGACACTCCTGTTTGATGAAGTCCGCCACAGGCGGCGGGAAGCTCTGGTAATGCGCCTTCACATTGTTCTTGAGGATGAGGCCACTGAGAGAGCGAGTAGGCTCATCTGGGGGGTGAGAGCTGCAGCTCAGGGGACCACAGGGGGGAGAGTGGGGGTCTAGCCTGCATGGAGGGGCATCAAGGGCATCATACCTTCTGACTTGAGTCTGGTCAGGACGAAGATCAGGTAGTTGTTGAAGTCGGGAAACTGGTTCAATTGTTTGAGTTTCTGTCAGGTTGTTAAGGGACTTGGGAGACCAGGGCCTGCCCCAGGTGGGGTCCCCTTACTACCATGGAGCTGACAGAACCTCTGACCTCTGGGAACGGACAGCCACCTGTCGAGCCCCATGCCTAGAACAATGCAGTGTTTCAGGCATGTCAAATTCATCCAAGAGGTGAGGGAGCGTCCCTGAGCTCCCCACCACGCTTGAAGACCTGGCCAGAGCAGGGAAGGATTAGCAGACCTGGCTCTGTGTGAAGGTGGCAGCTGCTACGCGATTCTGCTTACTAGCAATCCAGTGATGTCTGCTTAAAAAAAAAAAAAAAAAAGGAATCCAAGCCCTGGCCAGTGTCGCTCAGAAGTGAGAGTGTTGCCTTAGCTGGTTTGGCTCAGTGGATAGAACATCGGCCTGTGGACTGAAGGGTCCCGATCAATTCCTATCAAGGGCACATGCCTGAGTTCTAGGCTCCATCCACACTAGGAGGCATGCAGCAGGCAACCAATGATTCTCTCTCATCGCTGACGTTTCTCTCGCGCGCGCTCTCTCTGAAATCAATAAAAACATACTAAAAGAGAAGAAGAAGAAGAAGTGAGAGTGCACTGGCCAGCACACAGACGGGTTTGATTTCTAGTCAAGGGCACATACATGGGTTGCAAGGTTCGATCCCTGGAGGTAACCAATCAATCTTTCTCAACCTCCTCCCTTCCCTCCTTTCACTATCTCCAAAAATCAATGGAAAAATACCCTCAGGTGAATATTAACAACAACAAAAAAAGGAAACGTGCCAAGACAGTATTTTAAGTTTAATTGATAGGCCCTGGTGGCCTGGCTCAGTGGCTGAGTGTTGACCTCTGACCCAGGTCAGTTTGATTCCTAGTCAGGGCACATGCCTGCATTGCAGGCTCTCCCCAGTGGGGCATGTGCAGGAAGGAGGAAGGCGATCAATGATTTTCTCTCATCATTATGTTTCTCTCTCCTTTCCTCTCTGAAATCAATAAAAAAATTTTTTTAAGTTTAACTTTTAAAAAATGTATTTTAAACCAATCGGAACAAAAATTTTAACCATGAACATAAACAAAAGTTGAATTCCAACTAGAGGTATTATCCCCCCAACCCCAGTCACATTTCTTCTGGAAATGGAACCCAAGAATCCTAACCCTTTTCTCTGGTAAGGCCAGCAAAAAGTCTGGGGATTAGGGGATGGGTCCCATCCTCTGTGGCCTTCAGGGGATGCAGATGTCTGCCCAGTTCCCCCAGGCCCAGAAAGAAGGATACATCCTGCACAATTCGCTGAGTGGCTGTATTGGGTGACTGTGAGTCTTTAAGCAGCTGTAGGACCTGCTGCAGACCCTGCTCGTCTGGCTGCCAGTCCATGGTGCAAGGCAAGCTGCGGGGATAGGGGCTAGGGTCAGGGCTGGGTCACCGGAGCTCTGTGTGAGAGCGGACTGAGACCCGAAGAGTTGCCATGAGAAGTGTAATCAGAGGATGCTGCTGTCAATCCAGCCAACCTAAGTGTGTGTGTGTGTGTGTGGGGGGGGTGTCCCAGCAATCTGCACCATTCATGGTGGCACAGTAGCGAGCTTGGGAGAACAGGCAGGGAGGTGTGGAAATGGGGCACGGGAGGTAGTGGCTGGGCTAGGTGGGTCCTCTTCTGGCGGGCAGAACCTTGGGGGCGGCGGGGGCGGGGGGGGGGTTGGTCTGCCGCCCCCGGATGCAGGTCCTAAAGTTTCGAGGGTCCAGCACTTCTCCAAACAAGTATCATGCCCCAGGCCTCGATAACCTCCGCCCCCGCTGTCTCCCCAGTGCAAGCAGATCCCCCTTCTCCCGAAATTGAGACCTCAAGCTCCGCCACATCCTGGCGCCGCCTCTGCTGAGGTCTGATCCCTGACTCCCTAGGCGCATCATTCCAAGGTGCTCCGATATTCATGATCCCTGCCGCCTCCCCTAATCCAAGCCCCGCCAGATACCAGACTCTCATTTCAGGCCTAGCTGGACTTGCGATTCCCCTTAACCAGGCCGTTTGCCTCTCCGAAAGAGAGCCAGGTCAAGTATGCCCACCCTGCGACAGAAGCAGGTAGGTCCTGTCCCTTTCCCCCATTCCCGCCCTCTGCCCCAGTCAGCAGTATCTCCTGCTGACGGTTCTCTGTGGTTTCCCCCAATCAAGTTTGGACAAGCCCCCACACCATCTCGAGCCGGAAACCCCCTTCGTCGGATCCCTGCGGCTTCCCCCCAATTAGGCCTGGCCAAACAACCCCCCGAAGCACTGCCCCCAACGGATCCTAGAGACGCCTTGTAATAGACCCAGAAAAGCCCTCTAGGCCGAAGTCTGACGACCCTCTCTATCAGAGTCCAAAAAGAGCCCCCAACTTTTCCATGCGGCCTCTCCCAATGAGACCCAACCAAGCCCCACCGAAAGAGCACCCCTCCACTCCGCACACACCCGATCCTCGCGACGTCCCCCAATCAGAGGATCTCCAGCCCGACCCTAGGCGCCCCACTGGCCGGATTCTCTCGGCACCAAGAGCTGACCGGGCTCCGAGGCCCCACCCCCTAAGCCCGGCTCGGTTTCCCCTCCCCCCTCCCACCCGCTCCTGCTGCCTCGAGAATCGGGCCCAAACCGAGAACCCAAGGTTCTCGGCCTTACGGGTCAGGCGCGGCCCTGACGCCCGGGCAGCACGCGGCACAGGCACAGACCCTGACAGGGGTCATCAGCAGCTGGAGCCGAGCAGGTTCCGGGTGAGGCCAACTTACCCGGCCCGAGGCAGCAGCGGCGGCGCCTTGTGCTGCGGCTTCTCGTGAGACTCGCGCGGAAGGAGGGAGCCAAAGCGAGGGAATTAAAAAAAAAAAAAAAAAAAAAAAAAGAACCACACACTCATACATACACAAACGCGGCTCTAGATGAGCCGCGGCGGCTCCCGTACGCTGTTCAAATTGGCCCATCCAAACCAATCGGAAGAAGCAGCTGTCGCACGTGGCCTTGCGCCCGGGAGACCCAGGCCCCACCGAGTTGGGTCACGTGACCAAAGAGTGAGCGACTATCTTGGCCTCTCTGGCCGGCCGGTCCTCCCGTCGTCTCGTTTTTCTCAGCGGCGCTCACAGGGAAGCTCTAGCGAAGTTCGGTGGAACCTGGGGACTTTGGCTGTGCAGTAGACACCGGAACCGCTCCGCCAGAGCCAGCTGCTGTGCCTGTCACCCTTAACTGTGCCTCCCTCTCCCCATCCAGAGGGAACTTGGTAGGAAGGAGTACAGTCTGTGTGCTCAAGTTCAGAGTAAAGGGAACAGCCGGGAGTGGACTTTATACCCGAGACAAAAAAGAAGAAAAAAAAAAGCCAGACAAAGGGACTGCCGGAGACAGGCCGAGTTCCTACAGATTAAATTCCAATTTAACAATTTTTACAAGGATATGAAAAAAAAACAAGGATATAAAATGTTTAATCAACACTGGAGCAAAACGCCCTAGTCCCTTTCCCCACTTGAAACTGAATGAAGTGGAACGGCCCACGAAATTTAGACAAGGGCAGGATTATAAAGAAGACACTTTTGTGATCTTTCCGCCGTCATAGGACAAAGTGGGGCCCTCTTCCTCTTAAGAGCAGGAAAGAGCTGGAGACCCTAGTGCTCTAAGGACAACCCAGCCCTCCCTGAGAGACTTCTCGGCCTCGGGGGAGACACAAGGTAAACTTCTGTCCCAGCCTGGAGGAAGGGGATAGGTTTCTCAGCCCACTTTCCGTTGACAGTTCTGGTTCCGTTCATTCATGAAAAGCAGGTGCTTAAGACCCCTCTTGCAGAGCAACTGGCTTGGGAGAGGTCGGTTGGCGCCCAGCTCCACCCAGAAGCAGCCTGGCTTCCCACCACAGCGGGCTAAATTGGACAGATACCCGACCGGAGAGACACGTGCGAGAAGCCGCTGTCTACGCATGCGCAGTGGCTTTCCAGCGCGCTGGCAATTATCTGGAACTACAGTGCCCTCCTGGCACCCGCGGGTTGTGGCTCTAGCTGATACTCAAAACTTAAGGATTTGTGGAGCCTGGAGATGGGCATTAAACAGAAGAAAGAGTGAGGCTGAGGGGCTGGCACTGTGTATAGGTTACTGGAATGAGTATGAACGGTGGGAATTTTCTGCTCAGGGTTGGAGATTGCCCCAGAAAAGCATCAGGTGGGGAGCGAGTTAGAGATGCAGGAGAGAATTTGTTAGGGTTCACCTCCCTTTTAACACGTAGTTTCCAGCGACTCTGCACAAGCCTCGGGAGAGAGGGGATTGGGGCAGAATAAAGTGGCCCCTGCTATCTGTATGGTCCACAGTACTGGTAAATTTCCTCTCCCCAGCTGCTGGATTTGAGTATGAATTGGGACTACTCTTAAGCATCTACTGCAGTGTCAGGCAGTTTCTAAATGTAATTCTCACAACAGCCATGTGCACGGCAAACTTATTTCATCTAGAAGCTCTAGGGCAAATAGACACTCAAGGAGCTGATGCCCAACCATGAATCTGAGATGGCAAACGCCTATCACTTTACAATAGCCTCTCTGCCTGCGCATCTCATCACACTGCACCAGCGTTTAAAGGTCAGCATTTCTCAAACACGACCACCAACACAGGCCAGTTGCTTCACCCAGGAAAGCAATGACAGCTGCTCATAATGTCAGGGTTACCATTGACTGCATGAACATTAGAACCTGACTCTAGAGTTGGTTCTGCATTTTACACCTATTTTATAGATGAAGAACCTGAACCACAGAAAGGCTAAGTGACTTATCCAAGACCAAAATGCTAACAGGCAGCAGAATAGTTTGAAGCCAAACTATTACTCACCAAAACCTGAAATTTTATTGTCCTCCCCCCTCAGACTTGCTCCAGGTCAGAGCCGGTGAGCACCCTGAAGGGAGGTCAAGACCCCATCAGCTCCTCCTGCTGCTTGACACTTGGAAATAGAAGCTGAGCTGCTGCAGAGGTGACCTACTTCTCCCAGGTGTTTCTTTTTAAAGATCTAACCAATGCCGATGGCTGTAGAGGTGGCTCCATGGGCCATGTCCCCTCCCCCCACTAGCCACACCTAGGTCAGCTCAGCATCCCCAGAGTAGGAAGGACAGCAGTGTGGGTCAATGTGAGAAATAAACCAGCCCTAGATGGTTTGGCTCAGGGACAGTGTTGGCCTATGGACTGACGGGCCCGGGTTCAGTTTTGGTCAAGGGCATGTATCTCAGGCACAGGCTCCTTCCCTCCCAGCCCGGGCCTGATCCGGCATCCTGCAGGAGGGCAATCAGGTGATGTCCCTCTCTCACATATGTTTGTTTCTCCCCCTTCCACTCTAAAAATCAATGGAAAAAATATCCTTAGGTGAGGATTATAAACAAAATTAAAAAATGACTTTACTGTGTATCAGCAGAAAATGAGAGAGGGTATGTCTCCTGTCCAGTCTGCTTGCTCCCGCCTCTCCCAGTCGGGGTTGGTTTCAGCTTGAGGTTTTGGTTTTTGTACCTGGTTCCGTCCACCTGGAATACTTCCAGACTCTTCACTGCCAGTCCCACCTTCTTCAGAATCAGGACAAATGCCACCTTCTCAAGGAGGCAGGCCATCCATGACCTACTTAAAATTGCCATCTCTGCCACTCTTAAATCAGTCCCCTTTCAAACCCCACCCCAAACGTATTACCATCTGTTATGTCCTGTTTGTTTCTCGTCCGTCTCCCCAACTGCAGTGTTAGCTCCACTAGGACAGGGAGTTTTGTCTGCTCTGGTGCTCCACCCCAACTCCCACAGGCTGGATTCTGGCAGTCTGAAGTCAGGCAAGTGCCACCTTTGCCCTCTCCTAGGAAGGATCACAACTACCTGCCCTTCCTCCCTCTGCCTCCACAGGTCCCAGTGATCACCATGATCCTCCAAGTCCTGGTCTTCCCCTGATGGAAGGGGTACAGGAACCTGGCCATGGTTATACTGGAGTGCTGAGCTGCCAGTACTCGGGCCATGTTGGGAAATCCCAGGTCTATTAGGTTTGAGGTTGGAAGGCAAGGGCATCATAAAAAATCCCAGCTCCACCAGGATTAACAAAGGGGCCAGAAGGGCATTAGAGAAGCACTAGGGAAATAAGACTTCCTTTAGGACACCCTGTCCCTCACATGTCAATAGTCATGCCTGCAAGATGGGACAAACAAGCCCGTGTGTTCCTTCTTTTCCTGATCATATATGTAGCTGGGCGGGGCCAATCCCAGCCTCTCCTGTTAATGTAAGATACTGTGTTGCTCCTGGGCTCAAAACCCCCAAAGGCTTCTTTTCACTAAGAATAAAGTCCCCAAGTTTCCACCCGAACACCCAAGGCTCTATATGTAATCCACTTACCCTTCTCACTCACCTGGCTTGTCATACGGGCCTCCTCAAAGCTCCCCATAAGGGCCAGGTACTCTCTGGCCTGTCTTTACACTGGCTGATCCCTCCACCTAGAACTCATTTCCTCACCTCGCTCAGGCCCCTGATCATATGTCAATGAAAACAGACACCCTCCCATAGCCTCTACCCTGAACTTCACAGGCACCTCCCAAAATGGCTCCCCCCTTTTGTCTATTTCCTTCCACAAGGGCAGGGCAAGTTAATCTGTTCATTGCTGTGGCCCCAGCCTAGGCACAGAATAGGTACTCAAGTGTCTGCTGAGTAACAGCTTTGGCCCAGCCAAATGGGACTGAACATCAGCAGCAACAGTGGGGGATACAGTCAGGGTTAGGGGGAAAAGGGTCTAGGAAAGAGTCCAGGCCTACTGATGGGGCATACCCCCATCCTCCCCAGACCCCAAATTCCCTCTGGCCAGGCCAGACCCAGACTTTGGAAAGTGTAGCAGGGTAGACTTTAGGTTGGAAGGAGCAAAGAAGGCAAACCAAGCACACAGCTCCGGCACTAAATCAAGTTCTTTACTTCCCAGAAGTGATGCTAAGGGTAGGGGGAAGGGGAGGGGGAGAAAAGGAAGACAGAAAGAGCGAGAGAGAGCAAGGAGGTGGGAAGAGAGGGGACAGTAAACCACTGTTCTATGAAGTCTCAGGAGGCGAGCGCTCAAGGTAAAAAAGAGTCCTGGAGGATCTTCCGCGGCTGCGGGAAGCATCTTGGTTTCCTTCTGTGTTTAAGTCCTTGGGGGGAAGGGCTGCTGCCGCCGCTGCTGCCGCATTAAATAGTTATGTACATCGCAGAGAGTCCCAGGCCGTGGGCAGACGGGGGAAGGGGGTCATTTCACCAGGGGCCGAGTTTTATCATCATCACCGCACTGGTGGGCTTTGTACTTTTTCACTTCTGCCATGTACTTGGCCCATGCATCACCTTTACTTGTTAATACCTGTGGGGAGGGGGGCAGGGGCACACACAGGAGGTTGGGAAGGGGATACCAGGGAGGCCAGGAACTGGAGTCAGGACTGTCCTGAGACAGCTGACCCACCCCAGTGTCACCACCCAGAGGTCCTGGATTTGAGGTAAAGACATTCAGAGTCAAATGTTATCTGGAGACCTTGCTGAAAGCCCTCCTCCCCCACCCAGTACCCCCACATCCAAGGTCCAGATGCTAGATAGGGAGGGACAGGGCTGGTTAGCCAGTGCTGAGGCTGTTAAGGAAAGGCCGCAGGGGTAGTCCCCAAACCTGGCCTGCTCACCTCATCCTCCGTCTTCTGCTTCTTGGCTACTATTCCCGTCTTGAGGGCTAGTTTGTTCCCGCCTCTGCGCTTGCCCACCTGGGTGAAGGGACAGAAGACTGCAACGGTTACAGGAGTCGGGCCCGCCCTGGGCGGCGCTGAGGCCCACTACACCTTCCTAGCCCGGCCCGGCGGCCCGTCCTGACGCCGCGCCCAGCTCCGCCAGCCGGCCAACCTGCGCAGCAATCAGAAAGGAGCACACGCGACTCTTAGCGCCTGCCCTGGGCCCATGATACCCAGGCAGTCCTGGGCCCCCAGGATGCCCTCCCAGGGAGCGAGAAGAACGCCCACCCCAGTGGGAACAGGCTCTGTCCTCACTCTCCATGCTAAAGCCTCACCCTCCCCTAGCAGTGACCACGCTGGCAACAACAGCTTTTTATTAAGCACTTACTGTATGCCAAGCCCCGTGCCATGTATCAAGTCCTTGCATGTATCACCTCCTTCCACTTTCATAGTTACAACCACACCAATTTTATACATGAGGAAACACTTTTGAGCAGGAGAGGCCTGTACTCTGGGTCATGCTGACAGCAAACAATGGGACTGAATTAGGGTCGAGTGGGTCCAAGCCACAGAGCAGCATCCTTAACCACCAAGCAACACTGTGTCCCCTGAACCTAATCTGGCCTGGCCTTTTCGAGGGGGCTTTGAAACAGCCCAATGAATAAATGCAAAGGCAGGGACTACTACTCCCACTCAGCTTCCACAGTTCTCACCCCAACCCGGCTCCTAACATTTCTCCTTCCGCAAACAGAAGCCTCACTTCGGGCTCTTGTCCTGGGCCTCCATCTTCTCCCATTGACTGATGCTTCCTGGGCCCCACAGGTAGCAGCAAGCTTGAAAGGCATCATCCTATCTCTCCGCCCATCAAGCAGGCGTTAAGTGACCTGCATAGCTGGGACGAGTCTCACACCCATTTTTGGTGGATGGAGAAACCTGACCCCCCCCAGTCCGTTATTCTCAAGTTTTGGTATTTTTTCCCACACCACAGGGCCTTGATCTCAACACGAGAGACAAAGCAAGGTCAGAATGAACAATCAATAGAGATGTCATTTATTTAACCCAAAGTGTCTCAACCTCGAACTAATGACTTTTGGAGCTGCATCATTCTTTGCTGGGGAATTTGGAGTGGGGCTTCAAGGAGGGCATTTGAACAATGTTAAGCAACGTCCCTGTCCCTGGTCTCTACTCAGATGTCAGCAGCTCCCTCTGCCCCAGTTCTGACACCAAAAATGTCTTCACACTTCCCTAAACAGGAAGACCACCTCCAATCGAGAAGGACTGACCATGGCTGGGTCACTCAGTGGTTAGAGGATGGACCCAACTCAACAAGGTTTTTGGTTTGATCTTGGGTCAGGGCACATACAAGAATCAACCAATGCATGCATACATAAGTGGAGCAACAAATCGCTGTCTAACTCTCTCTCTCCTTTCCTAATCAAAAAGAAAAATCTTTTTTTAACTTAAAAAAGTAAAAAGAGGACTGGTTTAGCCCTTTCTATCAGACAAGCCCCATGATACTTTTCCAGGATGGCCTCACTGACTTCTCATCACATCAGAAGAGGAGAGGTCCATTTTTTCAAATACAAAAAATAAAGGTAGGTCATCACAGACGCTCCAGGAAAGCAGCGATCTTGTCTGTCATGTTCACCAGGGCATATCCAACACCTAAGCACAAAGCCCAGCACAAGGTAAGGTGCTCAATAAACGGACACTGGACGAATGAGACTCAGGGAAGCTAAATAAATTTCCTAAAGTCACACAGTAAGCGGTTTGAGTTTCTAAGCCACACATATGAGGCTCCCGATCTGCATTTGCTCCCCTTCCAAGTAGTGGGAGATGGTCCCAGTATCCACAGTTATGGCACCACTCAAAAAAGAATCCTGGTACCCTGGTTTCCCCCACTCCCGGCTCCCGGTTCTCACGGGCAGTTTCGGGGAAGCTCTACCTTCGCCCCCAAACCTCTCTCGTGGGGGATCCAGGTTCCGCATCTTCAGCGAGAGACCTGGCTGTAACCTCCTCGGGGCCGGAGGGTGGCCCTGGATCCCGATTCCCTTTCTCGGGCCCGATTCCCCCTGCCAAGGAAGGCCCTGGCGCCCTCCCCCACCCCCGCGGCTCCTTACGAAGCTGAGCGTGGGGCCCGGGCCGCCCTTCCTCTTCGGATCCCCGGGACCCCCGGCGGCGGCGGTAGCTGGCTGATCCGATCGCGGCGGGCCCGGAGGCGGCTCCTCCTGCCGCTGCCGCTGCTCCTCCTCCATCTTCCGCTTGAACAGTTCGAGGAAGCTGCCGTCGTTGGCGAACAAGTTCACGCCGCCCGACACCGGGCTCGAGATTTCCTCGTCCCCGCTCTCGGGCGATGTCCCAGGCCCCGACTCAGCCCATCGGCTGCCGCCGCCGCTGCCCGCCGCGGGGCCCGGCGCCTCCCGGCCTGGAGGCTCCGCCCGTCTCCCTCGGGCAGCCATTTTGTCACCAGGTGCTGCGCAAAGGATCCCGGGAAGGCCGCTCCGGCCCGCGCTTGGCGCCCGACTAGTCGGGTCCCAGGCAATGCATGCCGGGAAGAGCGGCTGGTCCTGGAAGCGTCAGCAGTGGAGGCGGGACCTGAGAGGCGGAGCGAAGGCGGGGTAAAGACTGGCCGGCGGATCCGGGGGCTCCGTCCGCTCCGCGGGCTTCTGCGTTCAGCTAGACTTGGGCGGGCGTTACAGAGACAGGGGGTAGCTGGCTCTCAGGAATGAGGTCTCCGCTTGAGACGGGGGGGTGGGGGTGGGGAGAGTGGGGAAGAGGCATAGCTTTCCGTGGCTCGGATCCCCTCGGATCCCCCCCATGGCTCCAGAGATAATCTCAGTGAGGAGAGGGATCCCCTTTTAAGGCTGTGCGCTCAACTGACACCTTGGAACCTAGGTCCCTAACTAAGTCTAGAGAGCATGTCTAGCCTGGATCTCCGGACTAGACATGAGGTTGCTCTCGGTTGATTATCTGTCCCTGGGATGGAGCTGGGGGTCCCGTCTCAGAATCAGGGTATAATTTGGGGGTTCTAAACGGGAGTCCCCCAGCTTATTATCAAGAGTGTCCGTCAAGACCTGGTCAGTGTGGTTCAGTCGGTTGAGCGTCGTCCCCTCCCCAGAAAGGTTGTCAGTTCCATGGAGCCTCCGGTAGGGGGCGAGCAGGAGGCAGCCCATCCATGTTTCTTCCTCTCTAAAAACCAACCGAATATTTTTAAATGTTTTACAATTGATTTTAGAGGAAAAAGGGAGAGAGAGAGAAAACTTCGATATGATCAGCTGCCTCCAGCCACCACCAACCTCCAACCAGGGATAGAGCCCGCTACCCGCGCATGTGCCCTGACTGGGAATGGAATGGACGACCTTTTGGGACATGGAACGAGTCTCAACCAACTGAAGCACACCGGCCAGAGCAATAAAATATCTTAAAAACTAATGCATACACACACAAAAAAAAAAAGAAAGAAAGAAAAAACACGTGTCCTCCAAGGGCCTGGTCCCCAGCTTGTACTCCTATTGCCGAGATCCAACAGGAGCGAATTCGCTAACCTGGAGTCTCCCTTTCCATGGGGAGCAAACTGCAAGAAGGTTTCCGGGAATAGGAAACACAAGGAGCGCAGCTGCAAGTGTGACCCCTGCTCTGATGCGCCTATACAGTCAGGCCAGGGCGGGCGAACCTGGGACCTAACCCGGGAAAGGGTAGGGACCGGGGCTTGGTTGGTTGCTAAGGGCTGGTTAGAGACTACCGGACCATGCGAGTGATTGGTGAGAGTAAAAAAAAAAAAAAAAGCAGCCAATGAAAAGAGTGCTGCAAGACTTAGGGTCCAATCAGTGAAGGGGAGTATTCTGGAACGTACCTATATGTTAATTAAGCAGGGGGCATCTGTGGGAAAAGATAATGGAGAGATCAACAAGGTAAACCTTGGAAAAGGAGAATATTGGAAATACAGCTCCTATGGCGCCTAAAAATCAGGGTATGAGGAACTTCTCTCGGGATGCTAGTCCTGATGGAGATGTGACGACGGAGAATTTCCCCTGTAGGTGCTTGGCGTGGTGCGCTCCGCTTGATCACGTGAGCCGGTTTCAAGATGGCGGCAGGGGTGGCCGGGTGGGGGGTTGATGCGGAGGAGTTCGAGGATGCGCCTGATGTGGAGCCGCTGGAACCCACGCTTAGCAACATCATCGAGCAGCGCAGCCTTAAATGGATCTTCGTCGGGGGCAAAGGTGGCGTTGGCAAGACCACCTGCAGGTAAGGAGGCCGCGGCGGGAGCCGGGAAGACCGGTGGGATGTACCACTAGGCGAAGGGGACAGCCAGGGACCGGCTTGTCCACCGCGAGCCGGACCCGGGAGGTGCGCCGGGGTCTTCCCGGATGTACTCTCCAGAAGTTACATGGAGCAAATGGAAGACACCTCCTGAAGTCAGGCCCAGCACCCTCTGAGTTGGACCATTCCCGTTAGGGCTCAAGGGCCGAATCGCACTGAACCCAGCGCACTGGGGCGGAGAGAGCACTTACGTGTCCCCGTCTGCTGGGCCATACCCCAGCGAGCTGAGTCGGGGAGGGACACCGGCACAAACGATCCAGGTCTGGTGAAACTTGCTATTTTGTGTCCACGTGGGGGTGGCGTTGTGGTGAACGGAGGGAAAGAGGGTACGTGATCCGACTATTCCAGTCAACCGATAGGAGAGGAAGGGGTTCCTGGGGCAGATGATCCCGAACAAGTGGGACTGAACCATCCCGAATGTAGTAGGAGGTTCAAGGGACCCCTTAGTCATGCTGGCTGGACAGCTGGGCCATGCCATTCTGTGCCAGCAAACAAGAAGCAGACACCAGGCCACACTGAACCTCGCCATCTAGCCAGCTAGAATGGGCTTAGATAACGTCAGAGAAGGTCCCTGTACAGAAATTGAGGATGATCCCGCAATGACCCTTATTCTCAGGGCCCCTGCTTCTGAGCCTCACATCTCCCTAGGGGGCAGACCCTGACCCCTTACTCCCTACCTTTTGACCTTTTCCTTGCCTAGCTGCAGCTTAGCAGTCCAGCTATCCAAGGGGCGGGAGAGTGTTCTTATCATTTCCACGGACCCAGCCCACAACATCTCCGATGCATTTGACCAGAAGTTCTCCAAGGTGCCCACCAAGGTCAAAGGCTATGACAACCTCTTTGCCATGGTGAGTAGAGCAAGGCTCAGCTCCCCATTCTGGCCAAGGCCCGTTCAGGTCTTTCCTGTGAACATCTACCATCGGCCTCAATGTTTTGCCCCGTCTACATCCTTTGTCATTCCAGTTTCACCCCTTCTTCAACATACCCACAGGGAACCAACTGGGGAGTGCTTGTGGAGCAAAAAGGCAGCCAGAGTGACTGCAGCCATGTGCTGCAGGTCATTGGGAGCAGTTTGGCCCTGAATCCGAGTTTAATAGGAAGCTGTTTATTTTGAGCAGAGCAATGTCATAGCCTTCACAAGTTCCCTGTGGCTGCCATGCAGAGAACCCTATATAATAAAAGCTTAGGTGGCTTTACACCCTGGCGCAACACTCTCATGTGACGCTGCCACAAGATGTCCACCACAAGATGGCTGGCAGGGAAGGACAGTTGGGGGTGAACAGGCCAGCAGAGGAGGGCAGTTGGGGGGTGGGGAGCAGGCCTGCAGGGGAGGGCAATTGGGGGCCATCAGTCTGGCAGGGGAGGGCAGTTGGGGGCCATCAATCTGGCAGGGGAGGGCAGTTGGGGGTGATTGGGCCGGCAGGGGAGTGGTTAGAGGGCGATCAGGCAGGCAGGCAGGCAGAAGCAGTCTGGGGCAATCAGGCAGGCAGACAGGTGAGCGGCTAGGAGCAGTCCCGGATTGTGAGAGGGATGTCCAACTACCAGTTTAGATTGGGTCCAATCTAAACCGGCAGTTGGACATACTCCAAAGGGTCCCAGATTGGAGAGGGTGCGGGCTGGGCTGAGGGACAACCCCCGCCTTGAGTGTGGCTCTTCCATAAAATACCACGGCCTGGGTATTTTGAAGGATTGGCATTAGAAGAAGTTTAAGTTTAAAAAATTTGGCTCTCAAAAGAAATTTCATTCGTTGTACTGTTGATATTTGGCTCTGTTGACTAATGAGTTTGCCAACCACTGCCCTAGTGGATTGTAAGTTGAGGCTGGAAGTAAGGAATTAACAAGGAGCCTGGGGCAGTAACCAGGCAAGAGATGATGGCAGCCAGTACTAAGATGCAGGCAGAGTGTTGGGGAAGAAAGGTTGGTTTTGGGATGTCTCTTGGAAATAAAGCAATACAGCTGCTTGGCTGTAATGGGTGAGAGAAGGAAAGAAATTTTTACTTTAAGAGAGGATGGAAGGGAGGGAGGAATACAGAAACATCAATGTGTCTCTCACATTGATTGATTGCCTCCCACAAACTCCCTGATTGGGGCCGAGGATCAAGCCTGCAACTGAGGTACGTGCCTTTGACCGGAAATGAATCTGGTACCCTTCAGTCCACAGGCCGACACTCTTCCACTGAGCCACACTGTCTAGGGCTGAGTACATCTCTTGGTTGGCCCCTGAGCAGCTGGGATGAGGAAGACTAGGAGAGAAGCAGGTTTAGAAGGGACAAGTCAAGAATTCTTTTTTGGCCGAAACCGGTTTGGCTCAGTGGATAGAGCGGGCATGTACCTTGGTTGCGGGCACATCCCCAGTGGGGGGTGTGCAGGAGGCAGCTGACCTATGTTTCTAACTCTATCCCTCTCCCTCTCCCTTCCTCTCTGTAAAAAAATCAATAAAATGTATTTTTTTTAAAACAATTCTATTTTGACCACAGTGAATCCAAGGTGCCCACAGGACATCCCAGTGAGGACACCAGGACAGTGGCTTAACTGTGTGAGCCTGGAGCTCAGAGGAAGGTGGTAGTGATTTGGGGGCCATTGTCCCAAGGGTGGTATTTAGCGCTGTGTGAGTAAAGGAGAATGTGAGAGAACAGAGAGGCCTGGACACAACCTGAGGGCATGTCAGCATTTAGGGTCCAGAAGTGAAGGAGGCTCAGGAATCACAGGGAGGTGGGA
Organism: Antrozous pallidus; assembly: GCA_027563665.1. Lineage (NCBI taxonomy): Eukaryota > Metazoa > Chordata > Mammalia > Chiroptera > Vespertilionidae > Antrozous > Antrozous pallidus. The sequence goes on along the minus strand of CM050516.1, from coordinate 92,070,370 downwards.
GGCGAGCCAGAGGTGGTAGTCTGGTGAGCTCTAGGAGGACAAAGGAACTTGGGCAGGAGGAGGTTGTCTGCTCCAGCGGGTACTTCAGTCTTAGAGAGGCCACTGGTGAGTGGGGGCAAAGGCCTCTCTGGAATGGGTGGGCCGAGGAAATGGAGACAGTGATCACCGTGATGGGGCCTGAGAGACGGGGCCATCGCTAGAGGGAGACAGAGGGGGGTTGACAGAAGGGAGGAGATGCTGGAACATGTTTGTCAATGCTAATACTTTAGCAGGGAAGGACAAGTAATGTTGCAGGAAGGAGTGAGGATGCTGACAGAGGACTGTCTCAGGTGGGAGTGAGCTATATACAGCACACAGACCTACTACATGGACTCCTCCAGGGCCAGGGATGAGGAGGCAAGGTGGAGGGACTGGGGCATTTCCTGGGTGGTGGAAGGGATAAAGGTGTTGACAGCCAATGGCTTTTCTTTCTCTATGAGGCCCAGGTGAAAACTCTCAGCAGAAAGCAAGGAGCGAATGGGACAGAAGGGGGTTGAGGAGGCATAAGATGTGACATGCACACTCGCAAGAGTGGGTTGTCTGGCTGTTGAGTGCCCACTGGAGTGATTTGTCAGGTGTGCTCCTCATGCTCACCTCAGTGACCCAGAGGCCCAGGAATAACCGGGAGAGGGGTCCTGCCAACCAGAGGGCAGGGGGTGTTTGTGGAGGCAGCCGGTGGAGCCTGGGCTGGCTAATGGTGCCGCCAAGAGGACACTACAGTGCCTGGGGTCGGGGGAGAGGGAATGAGGTGGCCCAGAGAGGTTTAAATGACGGAAGCAGGCCCAGCTGCGCGGTGGTGGAGCATTCACCCATGAACCAGGAGGTCCGGTTTGATTCCCAGGCGGGGCACATGCCCTGGTTTCGAGCTTGATTCCCAGTAGGGGGCTTACAGGAGATAGCCAACAGATGATTCTCTCATCGTTAATGTTTCTGTGCTCCCCATTCCTAATCACAAACTCCAGTGGACACTCAACAGCCAGACAATCCAATCTTGCGAGTGTTCATGTCACATCTTAGGTCACCTCAACCCTCTTCTGTCCCATTCGCTCCCTGCTTTCTCTGCTGAGACTTGGGCCTCACCTGGGCCTCGGAGAGAAAGAAAAGCCATTGGCTGTCAACACCTTTATCCCTTCCCCCCAGCAAATGCCCCAGTCCCACCACCTTCCTCTCTGAAATCAATAAAAACATATTTAAAAAATAATAGCCCGACCGGCCAGGAAGTCGCGGTTCGATTCCCAGTCAGGGCACGTGCGTGGGTTGTGGACTCTCCCCGGTGTGGGGCAACGCAGGAGGCAGCTGATCGGTGATTCTCTCACGTCATTGTGTTTCTGTCTCTTTCCCTTTCCCTTCCTGTCTGAAATAAATAAAAACATATTTTACAATAATAATAACTGAGGCGGGAGGCAAGGAGGCCTAGGTCAGAGAATGGGGTATGTGAGCTCAGACGTGACCCAGTGACTGGGAATAACCCATCAAGGGTGTGACCGGGTGTGCTAGCTGGGGCAGAGGATACACAAGCTCTATGCAGGGAAGTGGACCTCTGAGGCCAGTGAGGGGGACTTCATCACAGGACTTGTGAAGTCACCAAGAAAAGGTGACATAGGAGGAGGCTAGAGAAAGAGGCATCGAGTCCAGGACTGGCCAGAGTCCCCAAGGAAGGTCATATCTTGGTGGATTCCACATCTATGTTGGGGACGTCCTGTGTGCCAGACAGTGCCTGGTGTCCTCATGGGTCTGACATTCTGGTTGGGGAGACAGATGAGAAATGTGATGAGCATATCATGTGAAAGGAGGCTGGATGGTAAGGAGAAAGGAAGGCAGGACAGTGAGGACTCTGTCTGCCCTGTGAGGTGAGATGGTGAGGGAAGACTCACATTAGAGAAAATCTGGAAGCAGTCAGGGGCCGGGTGGGGGAATAGCCAGGGAAAGCCCTGCAGAGGGCTCTGTGGACACTGATCCGTTTGCAGATTTTCCATCTGTTTTTTAAATTGTTTGACCCTTTGTGCAACTGGAAGACCTTGATGCCTGAGGGAGGGCCATGGCACTTTGGGGGTCTCCCCAGCCTCTTCCCTGATGGGATCTGATGCGGGGCTGAGGTTGGGGCCCTCTGCGGGCTCCCCTGGCTCTGGTGCCCACCCAGGTAAGAAGGCCTTGAAGTAGCAGTAGCAGCCTGAGTCTCGGTCCCTTGTCTCCCCCACCCCCAGGAGATTGACCCCAGCCTCGGAGTGGCAGAGCTGCCTGACGAGTTCTTCGAGGAGGACAACATGTTGAGCATGGGCAAGAAGATGATGCAGGAGGCCATGAGCGCTTTCCCGGGCATTGACGAGGCCATGAGCTATGCAGAGGTCATGAGGTCAGGCCCAGCAAGCTAGTACAGCCTGGGACTGGGGTGGAAGAGGGAGCAGAGTGGGCCTGACCTTCATCTCCCCGCAGGCTGGTGAAGGGCATGAACTTCTCAGTGGTGGTGTTTGACACGGCGCCCACGGGTCACACGCTGAGGCTGCTCAACTTCCCCACCATCGTGGAGCGGGGCCTAGGCCGCCTCATGCAGATCAAGAACCAGATCAGCCCCTTCATCTCACAGGCAGGCAGGGCCCCAGGGCATCCAGGTGTCCCCTGAGTGGGAGCCAGTTCCCAGGCCCCCAGATGTGCAGTGACAAAAGCATTTCTCGCACACAACAACTCTGGGTCCACAATTCCCAAATGGGGGGAGGGGATCTTCATTATGGGAGACTTGGTGTCCCTGCCCCTACCTGCTGAGTACCCCAGACAGCTTGAAAGCCCATATTGCAGAGCCAGACCGCCCAGGCTCAAATGTTTTGCACTCTCACGTGACCTAAGGCAAGTCACTTCATCTCCCTGGGCCTCACCTTCCTTGTCTGTCAGATGGAGAGCATGCTAACGTCCCTGTTGTTATTAGCATGACAGCCCCACTTCTCTACACATCCTACCTCCAGGGTGGTGTATGCGATCCCCCTCTGGGTACCTGTGTCCCAGATTAGTCACATTTGTAGAGCACTTTGTGCCAAGCCCTGTTCTGAGCACATGACATGTTTTAGTTCATCTAGCATACCAGCCCTTGGAGGTAAGGTCTACACTTGGGGAAACTAAGCATTCCGGTCAAGTCACCTGGCTATAGTCCCCCAAAAGAGGCAGAGCGGGATTTGCCCGCTGTGGTCTGTTCAAGGGCCGCTGGGAGGTGGCTAGCAAGCCCCCAACCTAGGAGGTATAATGTCACCAAGTAAGCCTCAAGCCCTCCCATGTCCTCCCCCCAGATGTGCAACATGCTGGGCCTAGGGGATATGAACGCAGACCAGCTGGCCTCCAAGCTGGAAGAGACGCTGCCTGTCATCCGCTCTGTCAGCGAGCAGTTCAAGGACCCTGTGAGTCATGGTGCACACGGACAGGGAGAGGCTCCAGGGCCAGCACCTGGCCCTCACTGTCCTCTCGCATCCTGCAGGAGCAGACGACGTTCATCTGCGTGTGCATCGCCGAGTTCCTGTCTCTGTACGAGACAGAGCGGCTGATCCAAGAGCTGGCCAAGTGCAAGATCGACACGCACAACATCATTGTCAACCAGCTCGTCTTCCCGGACCCCGACAAGCCCTGCAAGATGTGTGAGGCCCGCCATAAGATCCAGGCCAAGTACCTGGACCAGGTGTGCATGCCCAGCCATCTGCCCAGCCCTCAAACCTCTGACCTTGGCAGTGGGGACCCGGCCCATCCTAACCATGGCATCCCCAGTCATTCTGCACTCTGAATCTTTGCTCCATCCTCCCTCTGCCCGAGCCTCCTGCTCTTCACCCCTCCTTCAGTCCCTTCCCCCTAATTCTGGCCATGAAGGAATAAGGCTGGCCTGGCCTGGTTACCTGTGACCCTGGGGAGCCAGAGGTCCAACCCTGGAAACTGACCTCACTGGCACCACTCCCACCTGTGACCCTGTGAAGACTGACCCTGGGAGGCCCCCATCTCAACCCCTTGGATCTACCCACATTCTGTCCCCGCCTGCACCAGCCCTCTGACCAATGTCCTCTGCTCCCTGCCCTGGCCACAGATGGAGGACCTGTATGAAGACTTCCACATTGTGAAGCTGCCTCTGCTTCCCCATGAGGTGCGGGGGGCGGACAAGGTCAACACCTTCTCTGCCCTCCTCCTGGAGCCCTACAAGCCGCCCAGCACCCAGTAGCACTGCTGCCAGCCCCAGCTGCTATCATTTCCACCCACTCTCCACCCCACCGGGGTAGAGTTTGCACAAAGTCCCCCCATAGTACAGGGGGAGCCACTTGAAGTAGGAGGCGAGGAGGGGGTCTGTTCCCCCTGGTGGGGCTGGGGTGGCTGTAGCTACCCCTCACCTCTCCCCGCCTCTCGCTTCTCAATAAAATGATCTTAAACTACTGTGGGTATTGATACAAGGATTTTGTTGATTTTTTTAAAATATATTTTGTTGATTTTTTTTTTTTTACAGAGAGGAAGGGAGAGGGAGAAGGAGAGGAATAGAGAGCTAGAAACATTAATGAGAGAGAAACATCAATCAACTGCCTCCTGCACACCTCCCACTGGGGATGGGCCCACAACCAAGGTACATGCCCTTGATCATATTCGAACCTGGGACCTTTCAGTCCGCAGGCCAATGCTCGATCCACTGAGCCAAACCAGGTAGGGCTGACACAAGGATTTTGGAGTCAGCACCTCCATGAACAGTAGTATGTTACACAAAGATGTCACAGCTAGAGGGAAGCGGCCACAACAGATTAATAAAGGTGTGTTTACTGTGACATTTTGGAAGGTGGGTGTCTTCAGTAAGGGGATGCTTTTTCTAGCTCTGTGTGGGTAAGGGTGTCCCTGCCATAATGCCTGAATTGTCATATATCCCCTTCCTTTGAGGCTCAACGGGTGTGGGAACCAGGAGGCCCACTGGAGAACCTCAGGCGGATGGGGGGCCGATTAGGCAGGCAGCGACCCAGTACTGCCTGCTTTTTGGTTTGGAAATTGGGCACCCTGGGCAGAGGCTGGGCTGGCCAGACCAGGGATTAACAGTCTCCACCCCCCAATTCTTGCCCTTGTGGGATGGAATCTGCTCCACCCAGCACAGCTACAACCAGGAACAGATTAGGTGACATGATGGTAGAGGACTCGGGCCGAAGGTGTCCCTGAAGTCCTACCCTAACCTGGAACCGTCTCACTGAGTGGCCTCACATTTTCCTATAGTTTGAGCTTCCTCTCTAAAATGGAAGCAAGTGTGGCCATTCACAGAGCCAGGGGACAAATTCACCTGACCCTGGAAGGATCGGTTGGCACAGCACCCTGGAAGGCATCCAGTGGCCCCCCTTATCCCCTTCACTCTGCAACTGCCTGGACAGCCACATTCCCCCGCACCTGGGGGACCCAGCACTGCCATGATCTCGTGTTTGCAGGTTCCAAGCCAGGAGTGGAGGAAATGGACAAGAGGTACCTGAGGACACGCATGAGTCAGAAAGTGTTCAAATTGTGCACACCCAGGGCCTGGGTGGGTGCGTGAGGGTGTGCATGCGTGTAAGGGGAACCCAGCCACAAGCCCAAACGTGTCCTGGACTCAGTTGTACTGGGTGTGCACAAGCGGGTGTGGGCATGTTGGGGTGGCATTTGTAAACAAACAGTAATGCAGCCTGTGGCGGACCCCTGGCTCCCAGCTGAACCACCTGGGTTCAAGTCCCAGCTGTGCCGTCAAAGGGCCATGTCATTTGAGCCTCAGTTTCCCTACCAGATAGTGGGAGTGACAAACACCAACTTTATAAGCCTGCTTGTAAGGACTCAGTGAGGCGAAATAAGTAACGTCTTTACAAATGTTACTATTGTTACAATTAAGCCTGTGAACTAGCTTGGGCAACCTGCCCTTAGCCCAGCGTGTGTCCAGCAGTCAGAAGGGTGTGGGGACCCTGTGAACTGGAGGAGGGAGATGGGCACCGGGAGGGGAGAAGCTGGCTGCAGTGTGCATAAATATACATCCTAGGGAGTGGGGGCCTCTGGTCAGGAATGGAGCCGCATCAACTTGAAGCCTGTCCCCTGCCCCCCACCCCACCCCGGAGCCAACAGCTAGCAGTGCCAACCTGCATCCACTTTTATGGGCTGTCCAGCAGCTGCACAGCGAGAAGCAGGTTTGAGGGTAGCCAGCCTGGGCCAGTTCCTAATTACCCCAGGCGGGGCAGACATCTGCCAGGCTTGGAACAAGCTGTCCTGGCCGGCAGGGCTTCCGGGTGGAGCCGCGTGAAGCTACCCACATTCCTAGCCTACAAGGGGCCTAGGGTCTGGACCTCAGAGCTTTCGCCCCTCCCACACCAGGCTGCGTGTTTGAGGAATGGGATAGGGAGGCTGCCTGTGCCAGGCTAGGCGTGTCCACTTCGCAGGTGTGTCTGTGAAGTGGGAACATCTCTCCTGTGTGTTCACGGCAATGCTGAGAGGGTCTGAGGTCTGAGGTGCGTCTATGGGGGAGGGGGGGTCTGCACACCACACTAAGGGGGCATTAGAGAGGGGTGTCATCAATGTGCAAATGCAGGCGAGTCTCATGGGTTATGGATCTAACCTGTCGGGGGGACTGTTGAGGGTCTGTGACTGTGGAGGTGGGGTCACTGTTGTTTGAGTGTGTCCTTGCAACACTGATAGAGCTGAGGCCCCCAGGAGCGTGTGCAGCTGTGTTAGAGGGCAGGCATTCCCACATCCGTTGTGTGACCACAGGCGTATCTTCGTGCAGGGGAGACCGGGAATAAATGTGTGCTACCACCCTCTGTGGGACGGTGTGTGGCTGTGTGTGAAGACTGGGCTCCGGGTGGGGTCTGCACTTAACTGGTGTGGCGGTGTTGAGAAGCTGCGTTTTTGCCTGGGTCTATGATGTATGTTTCTAAGGACAGTACATCTTTGTGGCAGTGTGATTATGGGTGACTATGGAGTGAACCAGCCCCACTGAGCTGTGTGTGTGTGTGTGTGTGTGTGTGTGTGTGTGTGTGAGAGAGAGAGAGAGAGAGAGAGAGAGAGAGAGAGAGAGAGAGAGGGAGAGGGAGAGACTGGGAAGGACACAGTCCCCACCCTCACCCCCAGCTCTGGGTCCAAGATCCCTTAGACCGGCCAGTGACTGCCACGGAGAGACAGGGAGAAGCGAGGGAGGCCTGGCTGGAGTTCTCCCCCTGCTCCAGGGAACAACTGGCCAGACTTCTACAAATTTCTGAGGCTGCAGCCCAGGGGTGCGGGCCAGGGAGGGACTGCCCACGCCCCTTTCTCAGCCTTCTCCCACTCAGGGTCTGGTTTTAAGCTACACCCAACGTTGAAACCACCTGCCCATCTTGTGTGTCCGGCGCCTGCCACCAGGTGAGAAGGGCCCGGGCCCGGGGGAATGGGGGACCCTGAGCACAGGCGGGCTTGTGGGCAGGAGTCTTGCAGCAACTCATCAGAACCCTCACAGTGTGGGGTGGGGAGGCTGGGAGGCTGGAGAGTGAAGAGAGGAGAGATCAAGGAGACCCAGAAGGGAAAGGATAATTGAGTGGGTAGGATGAGAGGTGGGGCAGCTGTGCAGAAGGGGCCAGCTTGAGGGGGAGTAGGGGGACTGCAGAAGGGAACCTGGGGGCCTGGAGGCTTGAGGATGGCTTCCTAGGACTTCAAAAGGGTGTGCAGGGAGGACCTAGGGGAGGGGGTGGGACAGGTGGGATCTGAGAAAGAGGAATGGGGTGGGGCAGTCTGAGAACCCAGAAACGAGGCACTGGGTACTGGGAAGTAGGGGAAGCTGTACATGGAGCCCAGGTTAAGGGGATGGGATGGGATGGGATGGGATGGGATGGGATGGGATGGGATGGGGATGGGGATGGGGATGGGGATGGGGATGGGGTGGGATGGGATGGGATGGGATGGGATGGGATGGGGTGGGGTGGGGTGGGGTGGGGTGGGGTGGGATGGGATGGGATAGAAGGCACCTCGGTTGACTCAAGAGTTTGAGACGTGGAGGCTAGTGAGACGACCTGAGGAGATAGGCGCAAGACGGGGGGAACAAGAGTCCAGAAAGGGTTGGCCCGCCGAGGCTTGGGGAGGACTGGCAGCGAGAGACAGGACTGAGCAGGGCTGGGTGGAGACTGGGCTGAGGAGGTGGCTGGGCAGGGGAGGACACGTTGAGCTGAGTCATGGGTACACCTTCACCCCCGCGCGTAGCCCCCAGCCCGCCCTCCGGTCCCCTCTCCCCATTCCAACGCCACAGGTGGGCGTTCGGTCCGCTCCCACCTCCTCGGGCCAGACCGGCCGGCCGGCCGGCCGGGCGCGCAATGACCGTCACGTACACAGCCCGCGTAGCCAACGCGCGCTTCGGCGGCTTCTCGCAGCTGCTGCTGCTGTGGCGCGGCAGCATCTACAAGCTTCTGTGGCGGGAGCTGCTCTGCTTCCTCGGGCTCTACCTGGTGCTGAGCGCGGCCTACCGGTGAGGGCCGGGCCGGGCGTGCGGGGAGGGAGCGCGCTGGGGAGGGAGCGCGCCCGTGACCCCGTACCCCTCCCGCAGCTTCGTGCTGACCGAAGGGCACAAGCGCTGCTTCGAGAAGCTTGTCATCTACTGCGACCAGTACGCCAGTCTCATCCCCGTCTCCTTCGTGCTCGGTGCGTCCGCGCTCCAGAGCTCCCGGTGCCGATCCCCGCCCCGAGAAGCCACTCGTGCCTTTTGGAGACCCCCATTCCTGCCCCTCACACCCCCATTTCTGCGTCCTTTATACAAACGTGGCCCCTGGGATATCACCTGGCCACAGTGCCCCTGGAGAATTCCATGTCACCCGCACGCTTACCCCTGGTCACCTCGGGGCCTTCGCCCGTGTCGCATAAGGTACTAGTGGCCCCTCCCGTGTCCCGGCCCCAGGGACCTCACAGGGCTCTCCTCTCAGTCCGGCCCAGGCAGGACTTCTCTGGCCCGGCTCCCGGCCTCCTTCCCATGTTCTCTGCCCACACGGCGGGGTTACCAGCCTATGCCGGGACATAGGTCCTGCGCCCAGCCCCTTCCTGTCTCTGGCTCAGGGGCCACCTGTGGCCTGGGCGCAAGCTGCCCGTGGGCCCTTTGTCTCTGCCTCCACACTGAGACCCCAGAGTGACCCAGACTGCTGCTCCAGCCACTCTGACCTCAGAGCTAGCCCCCCAAGTGCCCAGCCCAGGTGGCCCCGCGGGGTCAGGGTGACCACCTGCCGGGTGCTGCTGATGCAGGCTCTCCGTCACTCCTCTCCCCACACCCTGGGCCCAACCCCTGGCCCGTGTCCCCACCGAGCGCCCCTTCCCGGCTCTGCCGCAGGCTTCTACGTGACCCTGGTGGTGCACCGCTGGTGGAGCCAGTACCTCTGCATGCCGCTGCCCGACGCGCTCATGTGCATCGTGTCTGGCACGGTGCACGGACGCGACGAGCGCGGCCGCCTCTACCGGCGCACGCTCATGCGCTACGCGGGGCTCTCGGCCGTCCTCATCCTGCGCTCGGTCAGCACCGCGGTCTTCAAGCGCTTCCCCACCATAGACCACGTGGTGGAGGCTGGTGAGGCCGGGGCTGGAGGCGGGAGCCGGGCCGGGCGGAGCGCGGGGGGCGGGGCGGGTGACCCCAGGAAGGCCGAGAAGGCGGGGCGAGTGACCCGCCCCCACCCCCACCCCCCACCCCCGTCCCGGCTCACCCCTCCAGGGTTTATGACCCGCGAGGAGCGCAAGAAGTTTGAGAACCTGAACTCATCCTACAACAAGTATTGGGTGCCCTGCGTCTGGTTCTCTAACCTGGCGGCGCAGGCCCGGCGGGAGGGCCGCATCCGTGACAACAGCGCCCTCAAACTGCTGCTGGAGGTGGGCTGGCCAGCCGGTCATTCATACAAAATACCAGAGCAATGGTACCCCGCCCCGGAACTGTGTCAGACGACAGGCCACGCGCCTCCCGCGAAGCTGATTTCAAACCCCCTTACCTAGCAGCAGCCCCCAGGTGCACAGCTCTCACGGGGCCCCCACCCCAGGTGTACCCCCATCTCAGGTGTACACTCACCACTCAGTACTCTCCCTGGCGCTCCCAGGAGCACACGATGATCGCTCACTTCCATCCCAAGGACCCACACCTTGTCCCCACATGTGAGTCAGGCCCGCCCATAACTTGCATCTGCCCCCAGGAGCTGACTGTGTTTCGGGGCAAGTGTTCGATGCTCTTCCACTACGACTGGATCAGCATACCCCTGGTCTACACCCAGGTAAGCCCGCCGTGCCTCCACGAAGGTCCGTCGTCAGAAACACTGGTCTCAGGGGAAACGGAGGGCCAGTTAGGACCCAGCACAGTGACTCCGGATGCCGAGGCCGGGCGAGCCCTGACCCGGCCACTGCCTGCCCCCAGGTGGTGACCATCGCCGTGTACAGTTACTTCCTGGCCTGCCTCATCGGTCGCCAGTTCCTAGACCCTGCACAGGGCTACAAAGACCACAATCTGGACCTGTTTGTGCCCATCTTCACTCTGCTGCAGTTCTTCTTCTATGCCGGCTGGCTCAAGGTGGCTGGGCTGTGAGCCTGGGCTCCGGCTGTGGGCGGGCAGGGGCTCTCAGGTCTCTGCTTACCTCCCTTCTCCCCACTAAGGTAGCAGAGCAGCTCATCAACCCCTTCGGAGAGGACGATGACGATTTTGAGACCAACTTTCTGATCGACCGCAACTTCCAGGTGAGCCTCCCTTGAGCCCATCCCCAGGCCCCCTAAGTGGCCCTGGCCTCAGTCAACGCTGCCACGACTTGCCCAGGCCCTGCCTCTGAGCCATCCTTCTCTCCTTGGCATTACGCTCCTGCGGGCCCAATGCCCACCGAGCGCGGTGTCCCCGGCCACAGGTGTCCATGCTGGCCGTGGATGAGATGTACGATGACCTGGCCATGCTGGAGAAGGACGTGTACTGGGACACAGCGGAGGCTCGGGCCCCCTACACCACAGCCACCGCCTTCCAGAGACTGCAGCCCTCCTTCCAGGGCTCCACCTTCGACATCACGTGAGCCAGCGGGTGGGCGGGGCCTGTTGGATGCTAAGCTTATGGCACTGTGGGGACTGTCTAATTGAGGGGGCGGGGGTCCTGTGGTACCCCACAACAGAGCTAACGGCTAAGCTGGAAATTTGGGGCTAAGAACTAAAGTCTATGAGGATAGCCCTAGCTGGTTTGGCTCAGTGGATAGAGTGTCGGCCTGTGGACCAAAGGGTCCCAGGTTCAATTCCGGCCAAGGGCACATGTCACGGTTGTGGGCTGAGTCCTATGTGCAGGAGACAGCCAATCAATGATCCCCTCTCATCACTGATATTTCTATCTCTCTCTTCCTCTCTGAAATACAAATATACTTTAAAAAAATTTCTAGCCAAAACCGGTTTGGCTCAGTGGATAGAGCGTCGGCCTGCGGACTGAAGGGTCCCAGGTTTGATTCTGGTCAAGGGCTTGTACCTTGGTTTCGGGCACATCCCCTACTGGTACCCCGCCCCGCAGTAGGGGATGTGCAGGAGGCAGCTGATTGATGTTTCTGACTTTCTATCCCTCTCCCTTCCTCTCTGTAAAAAATCAATAAAATATATATTTAAAAATTTCTAGATACATATGAAGTGAGATAGAAATAAACCATTGCTTCTTTAAAAAAAATAATAAAGTCTATGAGGATAGTGATTGGGGTCAAGGTCTGGGATCAGGTCACTAATTGGAGTCATAGCTAGGGGCTAAGGTGTAAGGATTGGATGGGTGGTCAGAGGCAATAGGATGCCACAATTGCAGCTTTGAGGCCTAAGTTTGAGCAGAGCCAGAGTCAGAGAGTAAGGCCTGGCTCTTGGGTGAGCGACCAAGATCTTCTGGGATTAGTGAGACCAGTGGGCGAGTGCAGCCAGGAAAAGCAGTGGGCCTCGGTCCCACCTGTCAACCAAGGAGAGGGGTGAGGTAGCAGTGCTGACCCACTCTCGTCCCACAGGCTGGCCAAGGAGGACATGCAGTTTGAGCGGCCGGACGGCGCCGACTTGCCGCTGGGCGAGGCGCATGGCGATTTCTTGCAGCGCCTCCTGCCGGTGGGCCCGGGCATGGCTGCAGGAAGCCTGCTGGGCCGGCGCCTGTCCTTGTTGCGACGCAAGAACAGTTGCGTGTCAGAGGCATCCACAGCCGCCAGCTACGCGGGCACCAGCGCCCTCGATGGCGTAGCCCCAGAATGTGACTGTGGGGACCTACTGTTGGACTCTGGGCTTCGAGAGCCGGAACCCGAGCCCCACGCTGGGCCAGAGCCGCCAGCCCCAGGGCTGGACGCTGAGCCCTTCACCGCAGCGCCTGTGCCCGCATTCAGAGGGCCGGCTCCGCCCTGGCTGCCCAGCCCCATTGGCGAGGAAGAGGAGAATCTAGCTTGAAACCCTTGGGCCCAAGATCCCCAAGAACAAGGAATCAAGACCCACACCGCACCCACGCAGACATCCGGGTCTGCATAAGCCCCTCGTGAATTTCATATGCCGGCTTTAGACCTACTCCCGCCACCTGTGCTCCTGCCTTCGTGTCTGGCCTGTGTCTCCTGTGGGCAGGCCCTGGGCTAAGGGGAAAGGGGTTTTTCCAGCTTAGAGTAGCTCATTCTTCCTGCCAGCTTCCCCCCTCCCCCAACTGCCTGGAAGGGTTCTGTGTATCCTGCCTTTATTGTTTCCACAAAATGGAGATGAGTGCCTACCTCTTTGAGTTGTGAGGATGGGAATGAAGTAACAGCTTTAAAGTCTACGTACATAATAGGTGCTCAATAAAATGTTAGTGGTTTCTACTCAACGTTGTTCATCTGACTTCTCCTGCCACGCATTATGTGAAGTCTGATTGTAGCAATTTTCTAGGTTATTTCATGATGCCCTGCACACTTCTTTCCAAAGTCTGCTCTCTGAAACGGCCCCCTCGGAGCCCACAACTTTCCTCATTTGTTAAAGTACCAGCCACAGTCCCAGGGCTACAGCTCCCTGCTGCCAGTCTGGATTTATGATTCTACAAGCAACCTTTCTGTGCCAAGTCTCTGAATTCTCAGATGCCCTTTTAGTGCTCCGGGTCTTAATTCAATCATGTGCTGATGACCTCCGTATTTAGATGTTCACACAGGATCCCCTTTGTCTGGACTCATAGATCCAACTGTCTTCTCAGTCTCTCCATGTAGGGATCTCTCAGGCATCTCGGACATAACAGGACATAACATGTCCCAGAACCAGCGCCCCTTTGGCTCCCCAACCTCTCTCTGTTGGCTCTGTCCTTCCAGATGATGAGGCTGAATTCATCTTCAACTCTTTTCTCTTACCCTCCTCCACACTAACCCAGCAGCAAATCTCATCGGGTTGATCTTCAAATTGTATCCAGATTCCAACCATCCCCCCGCCACACTGTTACGCACCCACCCAGCTGGAGTAGTAACCTCTGCCCTAGTCTCCCAGCTCTGGCCTTAAACCCCCCCCCCCCCCCCCCCCAGTCAGTTCCTCCCACAGCAGCCAAAGGGAGCCTATGAACACCCGAATTAGATAACACACTTCCACGACTCCCACCACACTTAGGATGAAGGCTAGTCTTCTCTGCAGCTCACAAGGCCCTGAACAATCTCCCTGCCCTGGTCTCCTTCCCCTCACTCACTCCACACTCTCCCTCTATCCCATCCAGCAAGGTCTCATCTCAGGGCCTCGGACATGATGTTCCTCTGGCTGGATTGCTCTTCCCCAGAGACCCACATGGCCCCTTCCTTACTCTCCTTCAGGTCTCTGCTTACATTATATCAATTCCTTGGCTAGACTTCTTTTGCTGGCCTTTTATTAAAAATCCCCCCTTCCTGCCCTAGTCGGTTTGGCTCAGTGGATAGATCGAAGGGTCCCAGGTTTGATTCCGGCCAAGGGCACATGCCAGGTTGCAGGCTTGACCCCCAGTTGGGTTCATGCAAGAGGTAGCCAATCAATGATTCTCTCTCATCATTGATGTTACTATCTCTCTCTCTCTCCCCCTCTCCCTTTCTCTCTGAAATCAATAAAAGAAATGTATTTTTTTAAAAATCCCCCTAGAGCCGAGACCGGTTTGGCTCAGTGGATAGAACGTCGGACGGCGGACTGCGAGGTCCCGGGTTCGATTCCAGCAAGGGCATGTACCTTGGCTGCAGGCACATCCCTGGTGGGGGGCATGCAAGAGGCAGCTGATCGATGTCTCTCTCTCATCGATGTTTCTGACTTTCTATCCCTCTCCCTTCTGCTCTGTAAAAAATCAATAAAATATATTTTTTAAAAAATCCCCCTAGAGAACCAAGATGGCGGCATAGGTAAAACACCTATCTTGCCATCATACTCAACAATTTTAATACTACAACTTAACAAAAGAACAAACACCTTCCAGAATCACCAGAAAGCTCGCTGAGTGAAAATTCCACAAATAAAAGTGAAGATAAGACACTGTGACTCGGAGGAGCGGCGGCAGACAGCGTTGAAAGATTCGCACGGAGAGAGGTTTGGAGCGCGCGCCAGCGGAGAGGGCGGGCGGCTGAAAACGTCCCACTGGACTGATTCTCCAGCTCTGGGCGAAGTCCAGGCAACCCACTATCATACGGGGTGAAAACTGGACAGTGGGAGGGCACGCCGAAGCTCGGGTGCTGCCGGGTCTCCCGGCTTGTGGAGAAGGCAGCTTGCGCGAACAGCTCGGCTGTGTGACTGCGCAGAGAGCGCTCTGTGACTTGCTTTCTCATTCGGAAAACCATCAGTCTGCTTTGTTTTACAACCCTGGGTGAGACATTGCGCATGCAGACTCATTTTGGGAAAGTCTGAATTCCCCGGCAGCCGGTGGAGCTCGGCAGCGGCTCTCTCTCAGAGGTGCTGGCAGCCATTGCCCCCAGCACAGAGTCCCTGGGGCCGCATAGGGCGGAGGTAACGCTGTCTGCTTGGCCCGGAGACTCCGCCCATCCAACCTGAGCACAGTTGAGCTTCACAGACAATTGGCCTGGAGGTCAACCCCTCCAAGTGCTAACAACAATTAACCTGAACTTAACTTCAGCAAGACTGTGCAACCCATATCCACCTCAGGTAACTGGGGAGGTTGAGCCACTGTCCCTTGTAGGACGTCTACCACACAAAGCTAATTGACCAACTCAGGGAAGCAGCCACCATGCAGAGACATGGAAAGATATCAGATGTGAAAGAAATGGAGGAAAAAAAACGACTGGACATGGAATTCAAAACCACGGTTATAGGGTTTTTCAAGAGGCTCCAACAAAAGGTCGAGGCCTATAAGGAAATAAGCGAGACCGCAAAGGAAATGAATGAGTCCTACAAGGAAATGAACGAGACCCTCAAGGATATAAAGGAGACTCTCAAGGATATGAAAAAGGACCAACCAGAAATTAAGCATACACTGACTGAAATAAAAAATATTATACAAAGACCTAAAAGTGCTCTGGGGCACCCCAAGAACCAAGTTAAAGATTTGAAATACAAAGAGGGAAAATCCACTCAGCTGAAAAAGCAAGAAACCGAAAGAATCCAAAAATTGAAGATAGTGTAAGGGGCCTCTCGGACAACCCCTCAAGCATACCAACATCCGAATTATAGGGGTTGCCAGAAAGAGAGAGAGAGCAAGACAATGAAAACCTATTTGAAGAAATAGTGACCGAAAACTTCCCACACCTGGTGAAAGAAATTGACTTAGGAGTCCAAGAAGCACACCGAACCCCAATATATAGGAACCCTAAGAGGACCACACCAAGGCACATCATAATTAAAATGCCAAGAGCAAAAGACAAAGAGAAAATATTAAAAGCAGCAAGAGAGAAACAGTTGGTTACCTATAAGGGAGCACCCATATGATTGTCAGCAGATTTCTCAACAGAAACGATGCAGGCCAGACGGGAGTGGCAAGAAATATTCAAAGTGATGAACAGCAAGAATCTACAACCAAGATTACTTTATCCAGCAAAGCTATCATTCAGAATTGAAGGCCAGATAAAGTGCTTCGCAGATAAGAAAAAGCTAAAGGAGTTCATCACCACCAAACCAATATTATATGAAATGCTGAAAGATATTCTTTAAGAAGAGGTAGAAGAAAAAGTTAAAAGTGTAAATTAGGAACAACAAATACACATCTATCAACAAATGAATCTAAAAATCAAGTGAATTAATAAGCTGATGAACAGGATAAACTGGTGAATGTAACAGAATCCCGGACATAGAGAGGGAATGGACTGACAACTCTTGGGGAGAAAGGGGGTGTGGGAAGTGCAGCAAGAGACTGGACAAAAATCATGCAACTATGGGAGAGGACAGTGGAGGGGGGTGAGGGCGGAGGGTGGGATGGGTACCAGGTGGAGGGGAACTATAGGGGGAAAAAAAGGGAACAATGTAATTAATAAACTGAACAATAAAGATTTAAAAAATTTAAAAAAAAATTCTAGACACAGACAACAGTATGGTGGTTATCAGAGGGAAGGTGGATGGGAGGTAGTAAAGGGTAAAGGGGGTCAACTATAGGGTGACAGAAGATTTATCATGTATCATAGAAATGTACACTTGAAACCTAACTTGAAACCTATATAATGTTATTAATGAATGTCACCCCAATAAATTTAATAAAAGATAAAATAAAAATATAAAAAAATCCCCACTTCCTGGAGCATTTGAGATCTTGCTTCCCATCATGCTGTCAATTTGGCTCAAATAAATTATTACTTTTGTTGTTTTTAATCCTCACCCAAGGATATTTTCCCATTGATTTTTACACAGTGAAAGGGAGAGGGTGAGATAGAAACATCGATGTGAGAGACATCGATTGATTGCCTCCTGCACGCATCCCGACCAGGACCGGGGAACCTGCCACCAAGGTATGTGCCCTAGACTGGAATGGAACCCTGGATCCTTCCATCTGCAGGCTGACACTATCCACTGAGCCAAACCAGCTAGGGCTCAAATAAATACTTATAAAAAAATTTTAATCGCAATCTACCTCCTGCATCCCCATCACTTCTGTCCGCTTTATTTTTCTCCATTGCACTTCTCACATAAAACTTTTATCTATTTCCTTTATTGTCTGTCTCCCTTCATTGGAAATAATGACTTCATAAGGCAGGGATTTTTGCCTGAAGCTTCTTTAAAACCCACCACACATGCACAGTTACACAAACACAAATACGACTCTCGCCTCTCACTGGGTACTATCAGTCACTCACACTTTAGTAAGACCACAGCCAGGCCTTTCCTAAAAGCAGTGGTCTGAGTCCTGGGCCCATAGTGTCTCCCTCACCTCAGTGCCCAGAGTCCAGTCAGGGCAGATTGAAAGTCTTTATTATTTTTCTTCTCAAATATAAAATCACTCTCTCTACCCTGGCAGCTCATTCACTTCAGGAAGAATATTAAGGGGAAGAATCACCTGGCTACAAAGAACAGACCCAGACCTGCCTCCCACCCTGTCCTGCACGCCCGTCTCACCAGGGAGAGCAAAGGGCACAGGTCCTGACCTCAAGGCTCTCAAGCAGCTGACGCAGGCGTGACGCTGAGCCCCGGGGGAGTTGGGGGGATCGAGGATTAAGCCCTGACTGGCTGGGCAGGAGGGCAGGGTCCTGAGGTCCATCAGTGCTTGTCAATGGGGCGCATGTTCAAGTATGCTAAGCGTCCCAGAGGTCCACGGCGAGCATTGGTAGCCAGCCGCTGCTGTGCCAGGAACGACTGAGCATGTGCAGGTGCCCGCTCTTCCCCTGCTCGCTGCTGTAAGGCCATGCCCTGAAGAGAGGGGTGTGGTTGGCATTAGATGAGCCCAGGGGATGCCCCGACACTCCAGCGCTGGTGCAGTGCACTCACCATATTATACCAGGCACTGATGAGCAACTTTTCTTCCTGCTCCCGCTGACTTCGATTCTTCTCAAAGTCCATCTGCCGAGGATGCAATAGTCAAGAGCCTGGGTATGCTGAGGCAGCGGGGAGGGACGAGGGCACCCACCTCCAGGTGTCGGATTCGGACTTCCCTCTCCCGGATCTGTGTCCTCAGGGTATGGAGTTCCGGAAGCACGCCCCCTGGTGGCCGCTGTTTTGGTTCCAGGGTCTGTATGACCTAGGGGTTGGGAAAGATACAGCCAAGGTGACCTTGGCTTCACAGGTTGTTTGACACACTGGAGTTTGTTGAGTGTGACAACTCATCACTATGGTGTAAACGTCTATGCCATAATGGGGTATGACAGGCATGGGGGCGGGGGCAGAGAGGTGCAAACTGTGGGAGGCGGGGCCCAAAAGGAGGCAGCAGGCTGGACAGCAGGTCGCTCCACATCCTCACCGTGCGCGCCTTGTCCACGTAGCAGCGGTACCGCTCCTCCATGGCCCGCAAGTCTGCGTCCTTCTTCTGCAGGCTGCCCTGAAGCTCCTCGATTCGCCGATCTGCTGGGGGAACAAAGTGGCCCCTGAGATCCACGCCACGCTCAGGTCTCCCCCCACCATCCAGCTGGGGAGCGCTGCTCACTGCTGCCGTCGGTGGGTGGCTCCAGCTCCTCGATGTACTCGCGCTTCCGCTGCAGCTCCAGGTCCGCTTCATGCAGCTTCTGCCTGTGGGCAGGGGACAAGAGCAGTGGTGGGAACCGAGGCATTCCCACCCGGCTGGGAGTGTCCCTGCCTGGCTACAGAGACCGCTCTGCCTCCTCCCGAGCACAGCGGCTGTGTGCTCTGGCCCCAGCGCCTCCTCTGCCACCAGAACCTCAACCCTCCGGGACCTCCAGTCAGGTGGCCCGTAGACCAGCCCCCCATCTGTCCGCTTCTCCCATTCCACAGCTCACATTCTGACCCAGCCACCACTACCCACTGCCAGTCTGTTCTACTCTCAGCCCCTCAGTTCCACTCTCCATCCAACAGCCAGTGATCTTTCTAGAATGCAAATCTCTTGTAACAAAAGAAAATGCTAACTACAAGTTGTGCCTAGGTTTACTGCCCTTTCCCACCAGCTGCAGAACACAAAAGGCTTAATAACACTCCCTGTAGGTGACACTGTTATTGTGCACTGAACATGAAACATAGTATAACATCTAATAGTTGCATCTACTAAAATAACAAAGGCACGTGCCCCCTGAGTCCCCGGCTCCACATTTGTGACATATTTGCACACAGGCGAAACAATGCACAGGCAAGATTTTACACTTGGTTGCTTTGTTTGACATTGTAAATGCCTAGAAATAACAAGTTAATACACTATGATAGTCACAAAATGCTCCAGAGCAGCCTTTCTGGCCCAGAATTTTATAGGAGAATGAAGCAGTAATGCCCCCAAGTCTCCAGCCTCTGTAAGGAAATAACCTTTTCTGTGCTCTGGACGAGCCTCAGCTCCATTCCCTCCGTGGTCGGAACTGAGAAAGCCACCACCCAAACCATTTTCAGTAAAGGCCTAGGTTTCCCATGGATTCTCGCTGACACAGGCCGCTTATATATATTTATCCTCATCCAAGGATATGTTTGTTGAGTTCAGAGAAAGAGGAAGGGGGGGGGGGGAGAGGGAGAGAGAGAGAGAGACCGATTTGGCTGCCTCCCATACACGCCCTGACCAGGAACTGAACCCAAAACCTGTTGGTGCACAGGATGACAGTCCAGCCAACTGAACCACCTGGCCAGGACCAGGCTGCTATATTTATAAAAAATAATGATTTATTTGGAGAAATTTCTCTGTCATCATAAGTAGGAAAAGCAAATACAATCTAGCACATATTATACTACCTTGGTATAAATAAGGACTGAAAATTAAAATCAATATCCTTATTTGTTTGTATTTGCTTTAAAAAATCTTGAGGGGAGCCGAACCGGTTTGGCTCAGTGGATAGAGCATCGGCCTGCGAACTGAAAGGTCCCAGGTTCAATTCCGGTCAAGGGCATGTACCTTGGCTGCGGGCACGTGCCCAGTTGGAGGTGTGCAAGAGGCAGCTGATCGATGTTTCTCTCCCATCGATGTTTCTGACTTTCTATCCCTCTCCCTTCCTCTCTGTGAAAAATCAATAAAATATATAAAAAATAAAAATAAAAAATAAATAAAAAGTCTTGAGGGGAAAACATTTTATAAAATAAATGATTGTCTGACCACTATGCTGTACACCTGAAACTAATACACAATAATATTGAATGCAAACTGTAACTGAAAAAAGAAAAGGAAAAAATCCTCTGGAGGGATTTCCATAATAAACTAATAGGAATGGGGGTTGAATGGGTGGAAACTGAGTCAATGGGGGGAGGAGGGAGAGGAGGGAACACCGGAGGTATACATTTTGGTTTTTAAACTATAAATGTGATCATTATTTAGATTTTTAACGATGTAAAAAGTAAAAGAAGACTATCACTTTCAGCAAAGTGAGACTACTTTGATGAAATTCTCTCTGTGGTGTCTCCACTGCGCCCCCAAAACAGTCTTCACTGCTGCCCGTGGCCTTGAAGGCCCCACCAGATCTGACCTTTCAGTCTGACTTTCTGCTGACTGGTTCGCCTCACAAACGACTCCCCATGACACCTCCCCACCCACCATTCCTCTGCCACAGCCTCCCCCTCCACAGGAGAGCCACGCTCTGGGACTCACAGGTGCTCCTCCAGCTTCCTCTTCAGTAGGGCGGGCTAGGGAAGAGAAGAGGCGTGGGGTAAGCGGGGTCCAGAGGCCCCAGCCCTCTTCTGGGGTGAGGATAGAGGTGTCGCCCCGGGGCCCATGGTACTTACAATGGACTGCACGGGGCATCGGGCAGCAGGTGGGGAAAGAAAAGAGGGTTATTACGGGCCGGGAGTGACGGCCAGGCAGGAAGGTGGGCACTCACGTCCTCGGTCTTGCCCCCCTGCTCCTTCAGTGCCTTCTGTAGGTCCTCCACCTGGACCCGCAGATCCAACAGCTGCTGCTGGGTCAGCCTGCGGGGTAGGTGGCCGCTCAGTGCCTGCGCCCAGGTCTCCACCGCCTCCGCCCCCCCTCCACCGCGCCCTCACCGGTGCTGCGTCTCCAGCTGGTGGCGCGCACGGTTGGCCTCCTCCAGGTGGCGCTGCAGCTCCTCCTGCCGCTCCCGGTCAGCCGCCTCCTGCTGGCACAGGCGCCTGTTCTCTCCCTGAAGCTGCAGGAGCGCCTCCCTGCGGACCAGACCCCAGGGGGGTGAACGCTGCTGGGACCAGTCACCCCGCAGCTGGCGGAGAGGACCAGGAAAGGGACAGGGCCCTGGGGAGGAGCCCAATCAGACCCTAGGGCAGGCGGAGGTATTCTGAGTGGAGCTCTGGGGACCACAGTGGGCAGGGCTAGGAGCTGGGCCTGGGGGCGAGGGAGGGGATACAGGAACTGGTTTGGACCCTTAGGGAAGGGGCTGTGGGGAGGCAGAGGCAGGAATGGGAAGAGCTGGGGTGGGAGAGCCCACCGGGACAGGGCACAGGGCACTGAATTAGCAGGAGCTACATTGAGGACAGGGCTGTGCCTTGGGAGCAGAACCCAATATGGGCAGGGCCGGGCATAGGACTTTTGTATGGCTAGTGAAGCCAGATGGGTTGGACCTACTTTGTGCACGGAGGATGGATCCTGGAGAGGCAAGCCACCCACAGGGCTAGAGCCCCCGAAAGATAAGGGCAGAATTAAGAGTGAGTGGGCCTGGAGTCCAGGTAGGACTTGGGAACTGAGCTGGCTGGGTGATGGCAGGTGCTTGCACTGGAGTTGGGGCTGGGTGTGGCCAAAGTTCTGAGTGCCCCCGGATACCTGAGCTCTGCGGGTAGGATTTCTGCTGCCAGGTTTTCCGCAGCCGGCGAGGTGGGATCCAGCGAGGGGTCTGCAGAATGTGGGAAACGCTTTCAGGTAGCTGCACGACCTCCACTGTCATCCTTAAGATCCTCTTTCCAAGAATCATCTTTTTTGTTTGTTTTTTTAATCCTCACTCGAGGGTATTTCCCCACGGGTTTTTCAGAAAGTGAAAGAGAGGGAAAGGCAGAGAGAACTACTGATGTGAGAGAGACACATCCGTTAGGACTGGTTGCCTCCTGCGTGAGCCCCAACCAGGGCTTGGGCCTGGGAGGAGCCTGCAACCGAGGTTCGTGCCCTTGACCAGAATCGAACCTGGGACCCTTTGGTCCACAGGCCAGTGCTCTGTCCACTGGGCCAAACCGGCTGGGGCCAAGAATCATCTCTGAGGGCTCAAGTGCAGACAAAAGCCTGTCTTGACATAAGGCCCCACCGTTACCTCCAGCCCAACTAGGAGCCCGCCCTGAGCTCGGGAGGACAGCTCCCGCCTCCTGTCGCCCTTATCGCCTGCCCCTCTAGTGTCTCTCCAGCAGCCCCTAGCTCTGCTCCCAGCCTGGACAGGCCCTGAGGCGCTGCCTTTCCTGCCTGCCCCAACAGCACACCAGGCCACACGTTCCCCAGGGTCCGGGGATGGGCCCCAAACTCACCAGCCTGGGTGGGTCCCCGAGGCTGCAGCTGGGCACAGCGCAGCTCCTCATTGGCCTCCCGCAGCGAGTCCCGCTCAGCCAACAGCCGCTGGAGGGAAGGGGTGCAAGACACCACTTGGGGGCGGGCTACCCCATGACGGGCAGGGTGGGGCTTGGGTGGTGAGACCTCAGCCTCACCTCTTTCTCCTTTGTTACCAGCTCATACTTTTCCTCCAGATTGCGACACTCAAACAGCCATCTTTCAGCCTTCATGGCCTCCTCCTGCTGCTGGCTCCGCAATTCCTGAACCTGAGCAGAGGGGACGTGTAAGGATGGCAGAGCGGGAAGAGGGGCAGGGACTGAGTTCAAGGTAAAGGGGCAGGGCCCTGGCTGGTGTGCTCAGTGGTTAGAGCATAGGCCCCAGCACTAAAGGGGCTCAGATTTGACTCCCAGTCGAGGGCACATAACTGGGTTGTGATTTGCTCCCTGCCTCCCATTGGGGCATGTGCAGGAAGCAATCGGTCGATGTGTCTCTCTCACATCTATATTTCTCCCCCCTCCCTTCCTCCCTTCTATCTCTGAAAAGCAATGGAAAAAATGTCAACCTATGAACCAGGAGGCCACGGTTCGATTCCCAGTCAGGGCACATGCTTGGGTTGCGACTCGATCCCCAGTGGGAACATGCAGGAGGCAGCCAACCAATGATTCTTTTTCATCATCGATGTTTCTCTCTCTCCTCCGTTCCTCTCTGGAATTTAAAAAGTAAAAAACATTCAAGGTGTTAAGGTGAAGGGGCAGGGCCAGAGCACCCAGCCTCAAAGAATTGGAAGGGCTGAGCCTAAGATAAGGAGCAAGGCCTAAAACCTAGAGATGAGCTGGCCTGCCTAAAGGACGTGCCCACACACATAAACAACAGAGCCCACTCATCTCTAAGGGGCTCAGCACCACATGAGGGTCCCCGAAGTGAATGAAGTGAGCCATTAGGGGCCAGATACAGGTACAGGCTCCCAGCGCCCCCCCCCCCCCAGCCCGTTGCACCTGTAGCCGCTGTGCCTCCAGCTGGGCACGCAGAGAGCCAGCCCTGCGCAACTCCTCCTCTAGCTGCCGCGTGCGCTCTGCGTGGCCAGCATTGCGCTCCTCCAGCTGCCGCACCTGCTTCCGCAGCTCCCGGAGCTCTCCCAGGCGGCTCCGGCAGCTGCTCAGCGTGGCCTCTAACTGCCCAGCACGCTCCGAGGACTGTCTGGGGGAGGGGGCCAGTGGGAGAGGTGGCTGGGATCTGAAGTCAGGGTTTAGCTTAGATGCAACGCCCTCAAGGCAGAGGGGATGGTGTCGGTCTGGGGCCATTGAGTTAGAGATGTTGGGTCCTGTAGGTCATGGTCAGCCTAGGCCTGGTGCTGGTGGGCGTTGTAATGGGCCATAAAGGGAGCCTAAGTGTCAATGCTAGCCAGCGTGATAATCAGGGATGCTCAGTGGTGGCACTGTGTCGGGGGCCCAGAACGGCTATGGGGTTACAGGGGAAATGATGGGGGCCCAGAATGGCTGTGGGGTTACAGGGGAAATGATGGGGGCCCAGAATGGCTGTGGGGTTACAGGGGAAATGATGGGGGCCCAGAATGGCTATGGGGTTACAGGGGAAATGATGGGGGCCCAGAATGGCTGTGGGGTTACAGGGAAAATGATGGGGGCCCAGAGGGATTGAGGAGCCCCAAGGACACTTTGGAGTCACGAGGTGACTGTGGGGTTGATGTTAAGCGTTGTGGGTGCAGGGGTGATGGTGGGGCCATGGGAGACATTTGGGGCCAGAGCACTATGAGGTCCGTGAACTCACTTTAATATTACAGAAGTGTCACAGGGGATCTCTTTGAGGTTACAGAAGGCACAGTGAGGTCAAGGGAGGGGGTGGGTGCTGTGGGGGCCACTAAGCACAAAGGGGTTGCCAGGGTACTGTGGAGTCACGTAGTCATGTCATGGGGGGCCCAATGGGAATTACAAGGGATGGCAAGATTACTGCACTGTGGGGTCCTGGAGGGCTCCATGGGATCCTGAGGCATGGGCTGGGGAACCCGGGCCAGATCGCGCAGTCAGTGAGAGTATCGTCCTGATGTGCCAAGGTTTTGGGTTTGATCTCCAGGCAGGACAACCAGAGACCCCATGAATGAGTAGAACAACAAAGCTGATGTTTCAATGTTCTCTCTCTCTCTCTCTCTCTCTCTCTCTAAAAAGTGATGTTTCGATTTAAAAATAAGACCTAGAATGAAGTAGTGGGATCTGGGGAGCATTGTGGGGGGCCCTGGGCTTGCTGTGATCGCAGAGATGCTATGAGGTCTGGCTGATACAACATGGGATAACAGGGGGACACTGGGTGGGTCCTGGGAGACACCATGGACCCAGGGGGCTTGGTGATAGATAACCAGAGGATGTGGTAGAGTCCAGAGCAGTGCAGTGGGGTTTAGGATGGCATGGAGTCTAGAGGGCACTGTAGGGGTTGACTGGGCATTTCAGGGTTACAGAGGTACTGGGGCATCAGAGGGGCACTCTGACAACAGGGGGGGGGGGGGCAGAGACCCGCCACTCACCGCAGTTCATCCATCTCATCCTTCAGGGCCTGTGCCTCCTGGGCCAGGCTGGTCAGTGCCTGGTTCCGCTGCTGCAGCTCAGTGACCTCCCGCTCCAGCTCCACACGTCGCAGATGATCGTCCTCCCTGCTGTTCTCCAGCCTGGGGGGGGGGGGGGCACGTGAGGGGACCGCACCCACCCCAATCCCCTGACGTGCCTGGCCCCAACCCCAGCAGCCCACACCTGAAGTTCTCTTCCTGCAGCTGCTCCAGCTGGGACTGTAGCAGCAGCAGCTTCTTGGCAGTGAGGCCCATGGAGACCTCGCCCTCTGGCTGGCCCACCCGCTGCCGCAGCACTGCGTTCTCCTGCGCCAGGCTCTGCTTCTCCTCTGACAGGAGCACCAGCTGTGGGCAGGGGGCGGGGTGAGCCAGAGCTGGGAAGGGGGCTAAGCGAGTAACCCTGCCCTAGAAGCACCTGCCCCACCTCAGCCCCACCTGTCGCTCCAAGTCCAGACAGCGCTGCCGCAGCTCATCCCCCTCATCAGCCTCCTCACTCAGGAAGTAGTACCTGCGGGACTGATAAGGGGGTGGCAGGGAACTCAGGAATGGAGGGGAGGAGACTGGGGGGAGGAGGCTGGGATCTCTAGGGGCATAGAGGTGGGTTTCAAGAACCCCTCAGGATCTAGGAGAAAGCTGGGACCTCAGGATACTGCAGGAAGGTCATTTGGGAATCCTGGGTACCAGGAAAAGAGGCTAGGCCCCTGAGGAATGGGGGTGTTTTCAGGCTAAAGCACAAGACCCTCCTACTTAGGTAGCTCAGAGAATCAGTAATGGGGCTGGTACCCTAACCAGGTGCCCCACCCCTTACCTGGCTGTCAAAGTTCCCATAGGTCTCCTGTGACGAGGCATCAGGGGTGTCTTTGGTCATGAGCTGGAGGGAAATGGGGTGGTGCTGAGATGAGCTGGGCCCTCTGAGGGCAGCCTTCAAGGCCTCCATGTTCCATCCTGAGAACCTCTCCATCCTCCTGTCCCCAAAGCCACTTCTCCCTATAATCCTACCCTAATGGCTGCCCCCCGCCATGGGTCCAGCACACAGAGAAGACTGGCCCTTTGATGGTGTCTTAGAGCTGGGAGGAGCTGGCAGATATGAGACAGGGAAATCTGGCCAGCTGAGTTCCAGGCAAAGGCCAGACTCATCAGGCAGAGCCTGTGGCCAGCTGCCTCTGCCCAGGAGAGTCCCCCCCACCCCCCGCCCTGCAGCTCCTTGCCACGTTGGGCACCCCCTCCTACCTCCTGGATGGCTTCCATCACCACATGCTGAACTGATTCCTCCAGCGTCATAATTCTCTGGATGTGCTCTGGGGGGTCAAGGTTGAGGAGACTGAGATTGGGGAGGAGGACTTCCTTTGGTTTTCCCCTAGGGACCCCCTAACCCCCATACCCTGCTTTTTCTCGCAACTGATGGCACAGCCCAGCACCAGCTGAAGCAGCTTGCCGAGCTCTCCGGGGTCTGAGAACTGGCCAATGAGGGTCACATCTGGGAGGTACTGCTCCAAAATGGGGTGTCCTAGAACCTGAGGACAGATGGGAGGAGGGGTGGGTGGGTGTCAGGGGTTCACAGACTCTTCTCCTCCTCCCAATACAACCCCCTAAATCCCTTTACAGTTACTCACATCCTGGGAGTACTCCACCAGGGTCTGTAAGATTATCTTCAGATTGCTGACCTGCGAGAGACAAGCAATTGTGTCCAGAGTCCCAGGGCCCCCCAGAAGGGGCCAGGCAGCCCTCAGCCTGAATCTATCTACCCTATCCTTTTTTTCCCACCTCCCCTTCCAAGCCCTGGTCATCTCATCCTGTTTGGCCTCATTCTCCATCTGAATGTCCCTTCTCCTAGGTCTGATCTGTCTGTCTGCCTGCCTTTGTTATCCACCTGCTCATCTTGTTCACATGTCCCCAGAACCCAATCACTTATCACCATCTATCCCACTACCCTTTGGCCCTAAACACTGTTATCTGATGAATTGCTGCATCAGCCCTGGCCCAGCTTCCACTTCCCATTCCTCTCCAAGCAGTCATGGGGAGCTTTTTCAAGCCCAAGCCAGGCTGTGTCTTTCCTTTCCCAAAATTCTTCCTTGACTTTGCACAGCACTTAGAATCCGCCTCGCTGCCCCAGCCCGCCAGGCCCCTGATGATCTCACATATCATTCCTCTGCTTTCTGCTCAGACTCCTCTACCATTCCTCAGTCACACCAAGCTTATTCCCAACTCCGAGCCTTTGCATTTGCTGTTCCCTAGCCTGGGATACACTCCTCCAAATGTTACACAGAGATCTGGACCGTCCCCCAACCCCCAGTTGTCCTCACTCCTGGCCTGCTTTATTGTCTTCCTACAACATATTGCCTTTGGAAGTCAACATTTATGTTTGTGCATGCAGGTTTTTGTTATTCCTTGTTGCATGCCCAGGCCTGCTTGTGATAGATGAATGGAATAAAGCTGACTGATCACCAGACATCTATCCCTCTTCCTAATCAGGTCTGTCTGTCCATCACCTAGGAAATATGTCTATCTGACCCTTCTCTGACCACCTCTTCACCAGTCTAAACCCAGTGGAGTCCACCTATCACCTTCAGCTTCCAGTTGGGACCTGGGTCTTCTGAGATGCGCTGGAGCCAGGCCTCGCTGAACCAGGAGGGGTCTCTGGAGGTGAGAAGGTGGAATGAGCTGCTGGGAGACCTTTCTGGGACCATCCCCCTCAGCCTCACTCACATCTGGTTCAGCACATAGGCTATGGCCAGGCCACTGCTCAGGTCCTGGGGGCTGGTACAGGGGGATGGGACGGGGAACGTCTGCAACTGTGGGAAGAGCAAAGCGCAACAGGCAGCCTCAGGGCCTGGGATCACTGACCCAATCCCCTTTTGCAGACTTTTCCGGTCCGCAGGAACTTCACACAGTTGAACTTGGAACGGTTGAACAGGAGCTGGCCTGTTGCTCCAGCAGGCCCAGGTCTTTGGAGGAGTGGCCTCTGTTCACCTGGGACCGGAGGGGGCGTGGCCTCACTTCACCTCCGAACCTCAAACCTCCCGCGACCAGGCCAAGGCGGAACCAAATCACCTGCTCCCCGCTGGCGACGCGTCACGAGGCCAGTTCACCTGTGCCCTGGCCCCACGTGACCCAGAAACGAAGGGGCGGGACCTCACCTGTTCTGTCCACGCAGACTTTCTACGTGACAGGGGCGGTTGCTCAGGCCGGAGTCCATCGGCCCAGCAGGCCGAGACCCCCCTTCCCCCTTCCAGCCCCAGGACCAAAGGTGAGCCGAACTCCGGGCGAGAAGAACGGGCGCTCACCTGTCCCTGGCCCCACCCCCGACTTACCCAGGTGAACAGAGACACACATAGTTCGGCCTTGTCCACGCTCATGGCTCCCGATCGGATTCGACCCCGGCCGCGGACCCCGACCACCGCAGCCTCCTCCAGACCCGCCACCAGCGAGCGCCCGCAACCTCGACCTCCCGCTCGGCCTAGAGCGCCGCCCCGCCCCGCCCCCTCGGCGCCAGGCCCCGCCCCGGACACGTGACCGCCTCCCGGCGCCCTCTCAGGCCTCCGGGGCTGCCATCTTCGTTCCGGGCAGCGTTCGGGCGCCCGCCCTGCCGCTAGGGGTCAGTCTGTGCCAACCTTGTGCTTCCCGTCTCACCCTGCTCTTGAGGGGAGCGGGGCAGCGGGAGACCTCAGGGTCGTTCATCTGCATCCCACAGGCGCGCTCCCGTCCCACCCTGTCCCACAGGCGCGCTCCCGTCCCTTCCGGCCCTTCGGCTGGGAGAAATTCTCTCTCTAAACCACCTTACGACCCGCGCCTTTCTCTGCGCGGGGAAGGGGCAGGCCATGACACATTCTTTGGACTGGGAGCGGTGGGGAGGGGGGATCTTAAAGGGGTCTGTCTTCCGGGTGGAGGTGACTCGGGAGTCTTGCCCCGGGGTAGACAGGGAGACATGGATGTGGTCCTAGGTCGTGGACAGAATGGTTTAGCCAGACAGATGTCCCGGTGATGGACAAACACACTTGCCCAGTCCGGATCCGTCCTCCACTGAGCTTTCCCCGCACCTTCAGCTCCCCGAGCTGCGAGCAGGGTGGTCCTCCGGTCTCAAAGCCCAGGCCAGGCCGCCCTGGTCCCCGCGCCCAGCAGGGGGCGCTCAGGCCCCAGGAAGGCGGCCCAGGGAGGGGGCTCGAAGGGAAGCGATAACCAGAGCGGTTAACAATAAAATCGCAGCCACCGCGGACCGGGTGCCTGCAGTGTACCGCTCCTGCGCTTCGCGGTGTTAATATGCAAGTGGCTGGAATCTCCCCGGGACTCTAGATGGCAAGTGGTGTTTTAATTCCCGGTTTACGGCCAGGAAGCAGAGGCCTCGGGTGGACCGGCTTTAGGGGGAGTGGCAAAGCCCGCGCCCGCCGACGCCCGAGTTCTCCGAAAGCCCCGCCCCCCAGGGGCGGGAGACAGAAGGAGCAGTAATTAGAGGTTATTAGCTGCACCCGGAGGGAAGGGCGGGCTCCGCTTTGGGGGTGGGTCTAGGTCTGAGGGGAGGGACACTGGTCTCTCGGACGCAGAGTCCGGCTCCGCCAACCTCGCCGGAGCGGGTTAGGCGGGATGACCACAGCCGCCACGCCGCTTCGCGCAAACAGTCACCCCACCACCAGACAAGCGGCTGCAGCCCACTCAGAGGCGCAGCCGCACGCACCCACTCGGAGGCTCGCCTACACCCCCACATCCCCTTCCCATGTTGTTTTCAGCCTCCGGCCCCTGGGAGGCGGGGTGGGAGGAGGAGAAGGGGGAAGGGGTACAGGGGCCCGCAGGTTGTGCTGGCTTCCGGACTGGGCGGCCTTCCGGCGGGCGTGGGAACCACCGCCGCTGGCTCCGGCATCCCGCACCCACCGGAGGAAAGAATGCTGCCAATAGGGGGAAACGGGCCATCCTGGCCGCGGGTAAAGTGGAAGTTGAGCCAGGAACTAGAGCTGTTCCTGAACTAGCATGGGGGCTGGAGGGTGGGAGTATTAGTGAGAGGACCTGGTTGCCTAATGTTTGGGGACATACTAGAATCACCATATATTTAGGTTGGGGTCCCCATTGTTCACAAGAGCCGCAGAGATCTAGATGTTTAAGAGGAATCTGGGAATCCAACTATTTGGAGCATGATCTTGAATTGTTCTGATGCTGATGTGATAGTATGGGCGGTCTAGATATCACGTGACCCGAATCCCCATATTTGAAGAGAGGTCCGTGTGCCATCAGTTTGGGAGAGGAGCCACAACCCTCCATTTGGGCAGCAGGAGTCTCATGTTTGGAGTGAAAGGGAGCTCCAGTGTTGGCAGAGAAGAACAGTAATCGCTCTAATGGGATGCAGGGAGTCATACTGTTGGGGATGGATGAAAGAGTTCAAAAGTCCTCATTTTGTGGCAGGGACTCTATAGTTGGGGGAAGGATGCAACCCCCCATTTTTGGTGAGGGAAGTCCCCCAAATATGGGGATGGTCTGGAGACCCCCATTTCATAGAGACAGAGTGTACAGTCTGGGCCAGCAGTCCCCAGCTAGTTTTGGGACCCCACCCCCTCCTGTTTCCAGGAACAGCTGGGCCCAGCCAGTGAAGTATTGCTGGGAAGCCAGTGACTCAACCCCTCCCTGCGGCCACAGCTGGACCCCCGCCCACACCCTCTAGCCCTTACATCTGGGCAGAGACCCAGTCCTGAGGGCTGGGATGGGGACCCTGGGATCATACAATTGGAGGATGGTGCCCTTCCCCAAGGCTGACTATAGCTATTGGGTGGACATCATGCCACATACCAGGGGGGACTCTGACGCCCTCTGCACTGCAGGCACATCCCTCCAGAAACTTCCATCTTGTCCCCCTCCTCATGTCTGTATGTCTGAGTCCATGTAAAGCATGCTCACATGTTGTAGGTATGAGACGGTGGGTTTGTGATTGTATGCACATGTAGTTGTGTGTCTGTGTCCACCTGTGTCTTGGTCTGTCTTGGAGCTCTGGGAATTTTATGCAACAGGCTATCTCTGTGTGATCTGTTGGTGTGTGGGATTGGGGGGCTGTCAGGGACTGGGGCACATGCTCTCTATTGAAACATTGGTTTGTGTCTGTATGTCTATGTCTTCCTTTGTGTGAGAAGTATGTGACAATCAGTACCTCCATGTGGCTTTAGGGTGTGTTTCTGTCTGACTGTGTCCTACTTTCTATCTATCATATGTCTTTCTGTGACTGATCCTGTCAAGTGTCCTTGGCTTGTCCATGTGCTCACAATAATATGGATGTCCCTGAATGTGGCCTGTAGGTTTGTCTCTGTGATCCTACTTGACTTCATGCGTCCTGCTTGTGATGACCCTATGACAACGTGACCATCATGGGTCTCCATGTCCAAGATTTCATGTCTTGTCTTTTTTTTTTAATATATTTTTATTGCCCTGACCGGTTTGGCTCAGTGGATGGAGCATTGGCCTGGGGACTGAAGGGTCCCAGGTTCAATTCCAGTCAAGGGCATGTACCTTGGTTTCAGGCACATCCCCAGTAGGGGGTGTGCAGGAGGCAGCTGATCAATGTTTCTCTCTTTATCAATGTTTCTAACTCTCTATCCCTCTCGCTTTCTCTCTGTAAAAAAATCAATAAAATATTTTTAATTATAAAAATATCTATATTTTTATTGATTTCAGAGAGGAAGGGAGGATAGAAACATCAATGATGAGAGAGAATCATTTTTCAGCTGCCTCATGCATGCCCCCCACTGGGGATCAAGCCGGCAACCCAGGCATGTCCCCTGACTGGAATCGAACCAGGGACCCGCCAGTCCGCATTTGCCACTCTATCCATTGAACCAAACCAGTTAGGACATGCCTTAGTTTGTTTTGATGGTGATGGTGTGGCTTTGTCAGAGTGCCTGTGTATGCCACCTGTGTATGAAGATGGCCCTGTCTGTGTGCCCATCACAAGCGGTGGGTGACAGGTGTGTCTGGGTCATTATCTGGGTCTCTGTCTGCGGCTATGTGACCCTATCCCGTTCGCTGCAGGGCTGGGTGGACTGGTGAAGGCTTTGCCAACGTGTGGCAAGTGTATCCTGTACCCGTGTAACACGCTGGGCCCTTGGAAAGTCTGTGACCTTGTTGGGGAGCGCGCTGAAGTCACAGGGACAGAGCGCTCCGTGGGGAGGCGATGTGCGCATGCAGGGTCAGGCGCGCTGCATCCTGCCTCGCTCTGCTGGGAAGGCGCCCTCCCCGGCTGCGGGGGCGCTTGCGTCGTGCGTGACGTGAGACGCGACGGGGATCGCTGCGTGCGTGGAGCCCGACGCGGTCGTGCGTGCGAGCGCGGGGAACAGGGATGGGCCAGCTGAGTGTGCGCGGGCGGGAGCGATTGCTGGGGAGCGCGGGGCACAGCCCGGCCCCACCCGGGCCTTGGGGCTTAGGGCGCGGGTGAAATCCGGGAGGGGGCCGCCGTTAACCCCTTCCTGCCCGACCTGAAACTTGGGGCCCCTCGACAAGCGCGCAGGGGCTTCCCCCACGCCTGGGGGCCGTCCCTGCGGGAGGAGGAACCCCTGTCGAACTGAGACCCCCTCCCTCTGATTGCCATGGGAACCGGAGCTTTCCTCGAGACGGGCGCTAGCTCCAGTCCTCCGATCGGCTCTTCCTCCAGCTCCCTTGCCTGCAGATCACGCGCTTCCCGCTCCCAGTCTCCAGGGAAGGGGGTTGGGGTCAGCGAGGCCCAGGCCTGCTGACTCAGGCCAGTCTGGTGGTCTCCTGGCCGCAGCGGACCTTGCTACCCCTTTTCTGCCCCCATGACTCATCCCTCTCGGCTTTCCCCTTGTGTGACTCAGGCCCCTGGGGAGGGGGGCTGTGGACTCTGAGACCCCTCAAAGGGAAGGGGGCTGAGAACCAAATCCAGGAGACCTCGTGTTCTGGGGAAGGGGATTCCCCTCTAACGGGGGTGGGAGGGGGATGTCATCCCCTAACTGTCACTAGCCAAGGTCACTAGAGGTGTTTCCCCCCACCCTTGAATTGGCAGCCACCCCCCACCAGGCCTCCGGGAACCCAGCATTCGGCCCTTCCCCCACAGCCCACAGGAAGTTTTGGCAGAGCTTCTCATGGCGATGAAACGGTTAAAGCCGTTTTCTTATTCATTTCATCCAGGGGCCCCTTTTGACTCAGAGCAAGCTGGGCGCATGCCCCCTTGAGCCGAGCCTCCTGGGGGCCCAGGTTCATACTTCACTCGACACGTACCATTTTTAGAGAGAAAAAGGAAGGCGGTTGGTGAGCTGGCTAGAAATCTTGGCTGGCATACCGAGAACTGGGTTCAGATCCTGCCTCTGCTCTGGTTTGCTGGCCAGGGCTGTTTCCCTATCTGGAAATGGGGGGAATTATGTTCAGCTCATAGTGGCATTATGGAGATTAGGTGAATAACGGATGAGATTTTGCAAGCAGAGCTGGGCACAGGAGCGGGAAGGGGTCTTGGCCCACAGAAGGACCCAGGCTCCTCTTGTCTCTCGGGCCTGAGTGCCAGGATGTCTAGCAGGAGCAAGTCCTTGCCAGGCAGGCCTTGCCCCACCCAGGCACTCCGAGGCCTTGGGGTTCATCCTGTCCATCCCTGCCCTGGGCAGGCACCCAGGAAGTGAGAGGCGGGACAGGAATGAAGCAGAACCTGTTGGGCCTGTCGCCTCCCTACCCCCACCCTCATTCTGGGGCCTTGACAAGGCCCCCACGCTGCAGCCCCACCCCCCACTACCCTGGACGCCTGGGTCTTGACCCAAGGGTGGCCCGAGGGAAGGGATGTTGGCGGAGCCAGCGTCTAGGGAACATCCTGTGGACTGCTGGCTGGACAGACCAGACAGGAGGGTCAGCCCCTCCCAGGGCAGGGCAGAAGTCAGCTAGGGGCAGAGTAAACATGGCCCAGGGAGGCCAGACTTGTGGGGGGTGGCAAGGAGTGTACACATATAGTCACTCTGAGAGAGCCAGTCCAGACACACATACCCCTGGCCACAGAGAGACTGCCAACCTGGGACACAGTGACAGGGTCAGACACACATCTGGGCAAGATGACCCAGCAACGGCTGTCTCACGCAGACACAGTGGCAGGGCAGACTCAGGCACAGGACTGAAATGCTGCCAAACACACAAAGCCATTAACAGGCCAGAAGCACGCAGGCAGGGTTTGTGTGCCAAGGATAAACCAACTTGGCATACAGGCAAGATGGACATACTAGCCATGAGCACAGAGAGACATTCTGGTGGGCACCGAGCCTGGCTGACCCAGTAGCCTGGTCACACACACGCTGAGACAAATGTGACAGGCCAGACACACACACGGCCGTGCGCCAGACATCAGCAGGCAGTGCATGCATGTTGACAGACTGGGAGAGAGGGACAGTCACTTTCAGCACCAGCTGTACAAAGCATGTTCAGATACAGTCAGACCTGACACACAAGACAAAGCCACATGTGCACATGCACTCATACACTAGCAAGATCACCAAAAAAATGCTCGGGAGCAAAAGGAAAAAAACATAAACCTATGTTGAGATGGATGGAGGGGACACGCACATACAATGACAGCCCTTCTGCACTGTGGACACACACACAGAAGGCTCCAAAGGACTCCAAGATTTACAGATACACACTACCTCACTGGTAACATGTACCTATCAGAGGTCCTCTGTGTCAGCTGGTTTTCGGCCTCCAACGGATCTTTCAATCAGACCCACTGACAGATGGGACAAATGGAAGAAGACAAACTGACATATTTACATATATGATCTGGACAGACACATGAAGCAGACAGA